>JAQHUG010000793.1:137357-185890 GCA_028555095.1 Dicrostonyx torquatus | reverse complement strand
GGTTGTGAGCCACCATGTGGTTGCTGGGAATTGAACTCAGGACCTTTGGAAGAGCAGGCAATGCTCTTAACTTCTGAGCCATCTCTCCAGCCCCCTGAGCCATCTTCTAGCCCCAGATAACACACCTGAAAATATTTTATCACATTTATTCATTTACTCTGTGTGTATACTCATAGGCAGACATGCCACAGTGTGTATATGTAGGCCAGAAGACAACTTATAGAATCAGTTCTTTCTTTCACAGGTAGATCCCAGAGCTCAAACATAGGTCATCATGCTTGATGGCAAGCGCCTTTACCTGCTGAGCCATTTCACGGGCCATGTGATTTCCTTAACTTGTGGAAAATTCATGTTTAGCATCATGTGTTTCTGGCATGCATGGTGACTTCTACTGTCTTTGCACTGCTGCCTAGAAAATAGAGAACGGCTATGAGGAAGGCCTTCGTTTCTTCCTTGACAGTCCATAGTTTTTCGTATTTTAATCGACGGAGTATAACTAGGACAATAATGAAGGTAAACTAGAAAACTCTGGAGAGATGGCGCAGCAGTTAAAACACTTGCTGCTTCTATGGGTTGGGTTCCGCTCGCAGCATCCACATAGGGCAGATCACAAGTGCCTGTTTCTCTAGCTCCCAGGGATCCAACGCCCTTTTCTGGACTCTGTGGGCACACACACACTTACATGTACAGATGTACATATACTGTTATTACAAATAAAATCTTTGAAAAACATCAAACAAGCTTGAAACTAGCATTCAGCTTTATGTAAGATACATGTTCATAGTTTACAGGGTTGCAGACTTTTCTTAAGATGTATTTATGTGTGTGAATATCTTGTCGGTATGTGTGTGCACCCTAGTGCCTGTGGAGGCCAGAGAGAGAATTGATTTTCTAGGACTAGAGTCACAGACAGTTGTGAGCTGCCATACGGGTGCTGGGAACTGAACCTCTGTCCTCTGAAAGAATTGCAAGTGTTCTTGTCCTCTGAACCATCTGTCCAGTCTCTGGAGAATATTGTATTTGAAACATGCTAATTAGACTGGGGGTGGGGGTGTAGCTCAGCACTATAGTGCTTACCTAGCATTTGCAAGGACCTGGGTTTAATCCCAAGCACCAAAAATAATAAAAATAAGACACTCAAAGCATATTAATTATAAAGCCTTTTCTATTTCAGAATGTTATTGATGATTTAATCTAGCCAAAACAGTAACTTGTGTGAAATTGTGATCTATTTGCTTTCTTTTTTAGCCTAGTGTGCTTGAATGACATGTTCCATTTTATTAGGTGAACGGAGAATTAGAGTGCATACATTGTGCTTGCCAGTGGTGAGCTCACTCGCAGATGTGTATGCAGGCGTGGACGTGCAAGCTGCCATCTGCCTTCTCGCCAACATGGGTGAGTAACATGAAAGAGCAGGTGAAATATGCTTTTCTGACCTTAAAGAAAAACTAGGGCTTTTTTTTCTACTTTTTTTAACTTCAGAAATCCTTCAATTAATTAAAAAAGCATTTTAATGAATTTTCATTTATTATAGAATGAATTAGGCTGTTCTTATATTTTAAAATAATTTCTAACTTAAAATCTACTAGGAGGAGTTGTGATTTGTAAAAACCAGGATCTCCTTTGACTAATGTAAGCTGTCACTTGTCCACACAGTTGAATATGACTCAGGAAAGAGCTGTCAGAGAGTTAAGTAAGTGTGATTTTCAAAGGCATTATGCTAAGTGACACAAAGTGTCCATATGACATCCATATGACATTTAGTAAAAGGGACATTCATATGATGGAGACTAGATGGCCAGGATGGGGGCAGAGAGAGAACTTTACTGCAAAGGAGCCCCACAGGGAATAATTCTGGAGTAATGAAACTGCCATGGATCTTTACTGTGGACGTGGTGACATGTCTACATTTGATGCATAACTGACGTAGGACTGCGCTCAAAGTGAGCTTAAAGAAGCCGTCAGTAATTAATACATTCCTGAGGGGTTGATTTGAATGTGTCTCTTTATGAATAAACATAGACATGCAGTGAGCCTTGCTGTTCCCCACATACACTGGAGAAGTCAGCTATCATTGCTAACTTGGAAGACAGTTATAATAGCGCTTACAGAAAGACCTCCTTTGCCTTTCCACACTTCATTTGGCCTTACTAGGGTTTGAACCAAAGACTCAAGGATTGTGTCATTGGCCCATACCACCCCTCCTCCAAGGTGTGTGTGTGTGTGTGTGTGTGTGTGTGTGTGTGTGTGTGTGTGTGTGTTATCTGAGACAAGAGAGTACTTACTTATTGAGATCTGGTGGCTGAGTACCCTCTCACTTTGCAGCTGTGGATCGCTCGGTGTCATCAAGCTTGTCGGATGCCAGGGATGCCCTGGTGAACGCTGTGGTGGACCCCCTGTCTGCCTACAGCTCAGCGGTGTCAAGTGTGCCATGCTCCACCCTGACAGCACCAAGCTCGCTCAAGCTGCTCCCCCTCTATGTTCTGGCGCTTCTCAAACAGGTAGTTCTCAGTATTTCATAGCTGGCCAGTCTCTTACAAGCTCTCAGGTGAATGAAGAAGTTAAACTGATGTTTTTAATAATTAGCTAGAGAATTATGTACTTTGGTGTTGTAAGATTTTTGAAAAATAGGGGGAATGAGTGGGATACAGAGGTGTGCAGATGTGCCATGACCCTTGTCAAAGCCTAAGTTCTTTTTTTTTTTTTTGAATAATTTGAATTATGAAATGGTCAGAGCCCATCCTCACATGTGCTCCTGGAAGAGGCGCTGAGCTAAGGTCTAAGGTCTACCACTTACTGAGTGTCTCTCCATTGTTTGTTCCTGTTAAAGGTGCTATATCTGCATCATCTTAGTTCATTTTACAGTAACCTAGCAGAGTGTTTCTGTTTTCCTTACAAGCACAAGATAGTTAGAAAACTGATCTACTTCCTTACCTATTAAATAAATACTGGCTAAGTCTTGAATCCCAACAGTCGGTTTTGCTGTTTACTTCCTTCATGTGTCTTTTTCCTTGCAGAAAGCATTTAGAACAGGTACAAGCACACGCCTGGATGACCGTGTGTATGCCATGTGCCAGATGAAATCTCAGCCACTTGTTCATCTGATGAAAATGATTCATCCCAACTTATACAGGATAGACAGGTTGACAGATGAGGTACATATTTGTCTTCATGTTCTGCCTAAGGTGATAGGTATTTTCAGTAGTTTTTCATTCTCTTCTTCCCTGTGGTGGTAAACATTCAAATAATGACTTTTAGGGATCTAGGTTCACGATAGGACTTTCAGATGCTACCAGCCAATGGGTAGTGTTTAAAAATAGTTTCTTGTGAGAAGTAACTTGTCATGTGGGTGGTTTTAATTTTTAATTCAAAGCTAAGTAACAGAGTGATCTCCATTTGTATTTTGTAGCGATTGGCTGTTTATGATATGACCAGATGCAATATTAGTTACACCGTAAACCATGTCTGTTTTTCAGTAATAATGGTATTGCACAGCTGTATAGTCTCTTTATTCTTCTTCATGTTCAAGCTGTATTCTTTGGGACTAGTATTCATTCCATACATAGTATCATGTTGTTAGGGGGAATGTAAAACACGGCCATCAGCTGTCATAGTCTTGATACATACTGACCTGAGAAGGGAAGGAAATGAAACATTTATATTTTATATAAATTTATATTTTCACATTTTCCCTTTTTAGATTTGAACACATTTGAACATCTTCATTCTACTGTAAAACCTTGGCACACATTCTCTAAAATGTGTCATAAATGAGTGTTTTACAGGGGTGGTAACTGACTCCTCCAGGCTGATGACGGCAGTGATATGCTAGATGACTCATTGAATTCTGCCTTTTCTTTTCAGGGTGCAATACATGTTAATGACAGGGTAGTACCTCAACCACCGCTTCAAAAGCTGTCTGCAGAGAAGCTGACCAGAGAGGGAGCCTTCCTCATGGACTGTGGCTCAGTAAGCACCGCTACTAACAAAGCTACTGCTCTGACTGGAGAGTGCACACACAGACTAGCCCTGGTATTGCCCAGCAGACAGGGACATGAGGAGTCTGTGACTGGCCCAGGAGCCCAGTTTACTTTAGACTCTATATTTGGACATCAAATTAATATAATTAATAGTAAATTATGGAGTTATATGTATTCAGAGTAGAAATTCCTACCATCAGAAACTTTATCATCAGAATCATAAAATTCAAATGGATCTCAAGAATTTCCCTTGTGCTTCAGCTTCTGTCCATTGCCAGAAATTCTACTAACGGTTGGAGGTTAGAGAAGTCACTCACTGACCAGTAGTCCAGACACGTGTAAACAGCCACAGAGCTCACAAGTTGAAGTAGAAAGAGTAATTAGTGGCCAGATAGTCTTATTAAAGGAGTACATTCCTATTAGGGAAATAAATGAAAGGGGCTGGGAAGATGATGGCTCACTGGTTAAAGAACGCTTAACCAGAAGACCCTGGGTTGGTTCCCTGCAGCCACATGGCAGCTCCCAACCATCTGTCACTCCAGGTCCAGGAGCTCTGACATCCACTTCTGGCCTCTGGGGGACACTGCACACAAGAAGCATGCATACATGCTCATAGGCAAAATACTAATATGCATAGAAAAATATTTTTTAGAGTTTTAAAATTTTCATTTTATGTGTATGTGTATTTTGCCTACATATTTGCACATGCACCACATACATGCCTGGTGTCTGAGAAGGTCAGAAGAGAGCATTGGATCCCGCTAGAGCTGGAGGTATGAATGGCTGTGAGCCCCCATGTCGTTGCTGGGCACCAGACCTGGGTTGTCTGCAACACTGACACATCTCTTGACCACTGAGCATCTCTCCAGCCCCCAAATAAATACATCTCAAGTGAAGCCTTGAAATGTAAGCAAAGAAGATGAGAAGTGCTTTTGATTCTCAGAACTCGGTTCACAGTGTTCTAATTATATATCCCATTTTGTGTTTGAGACAGTGTAAATGATAACTGAGAGATAACTGAGTTGCAATGGATTTTTTATTAGAGAATTTAATATTCTGTTGCTCCCCACCCTTTTTGTTTTTTAGGTTTTTTACGTTTGGATTGGCAAAGGCTGTGACACTAACTTTATAGAGAATGTGCTTGGGTGCCCTGATTTTGCAGCAATACCACAGAAAATGGTCAGTGGATTTTTGTTGTGTGGATTTTGGTCAGTTTCTTAAGGAGAGGTAAACAAATGTCTATTTACTCTGGATAGGACACTGATGACAGACAGAATTGTCAGTTTCATCCCAGCCAGTTTGGTGAGCAAGTGAAGTTATTGGACCTGCTTACAGGAACATGGGTGCGGGATTACACACAGAAGTGTGGGTGACTCAAACACAGCTGACGTTCCACCTCATGGGTGATAGTCTTAGGAGAAATTAATCGTGGAACCCTTCAGTTAACCTGCCTCTTATTTTCTTTGTTACCTACAGCTGGGAGGCAGGAGAGACTGGGTGGAATCCTGGGTGAGGGCGTGGGTACCCTTCCTCCCCTGGGGAAGTGCTAACAGACTCATTGGTATTAGCATAGACCTAACTTGCCATGGTATTATTCCACCTGTCTTGTTTCCGTGACCTCAGACACAGGTATCTCTCCTCCCTGGTAGAGACAGAATGATCATAGCATGTGTTAGGCCTGGAGGCAGTAACTTTATGCCAACGGTTTTTACAGTATTAAGTTTTATCTTTTATGTATCTGTATATGTTTTCTTTCATTTTAGCATAAACTTTGTGTTTGCCTTTTCTTCTCTCACCGCCCCCCTTATTTTTTCAAACTGGGTTTCCCTGTGTAGTCCTGGCTAACTTGGGACTTGGTCTAGACCAGGTTGACAGTCTTCTGTTTCCGTGTGCTGTGGCATCTGACTTAGTTTACCAGTTACATTCACCGTGCTGTACACACTGTCAGCAGCTGTGGGAGCACATGGTGCTGGATGTGCAGCCTGAGGACTTCAGCTCAGAGCTCTGCTTAGTACAGCTGTGGTTCTCATTTTGCCACACACAAGAATGTCAGCATGAGTCAGTGTGAAGTAGACTTGGGAGTTTGGAAGAAGGGGCTTTAATGGGACTGTAAGTGTGAGGACTAAGGGGAGGAGAGCACTCCAGAGAGAAGAGCAGTGCCTGCAGCTTGGCTGGCGGCCAGCGCGGCAGTACATCTCAGCACCTGCGGTCCACACTCAGGAAGCTGCTGAAGTGACATTGTTTAAAGGATTTCTAAGGAGCCCCTCCTCCTGTGAGACTATAGGGTTGTTTGTGAGAGACACTAGAAAATAAGGTCAAAACTAGGTGGATGGAGTCAAAGGAATCATTACTAGTCCAGACCACAAAGGGAAAGACATGTTTTGACTGGATGCCAAGTTCATAATCTTTTGCAGTACTCTCCAAAAGAGTGTGTGTTTGCACTTAGAAGAAAGTAAGGTTAAACTCAAATGTCATATACCCTTTGGCCATTAAGAGTGTTTTGTGATTTCTGACCATACATATCTGAAATAATCGCTCTCAAAAGGGTATCTTAGGTAACCCTCTTGGGTTTTTTTGAGACAGGGTCTCTGCATGTAGTTCAGCTGCCCCAGAGCTCACTGTATGTTCCAGCCTGGCCTTGAATCTTGGGCAGTTAGTCGCCATGCCACGCTTAGTGTCCACACAGATTTCCTTGGCTTAGATTGAACTTCTTGACTCTCAGCTGACAGGAACAGAGCTGGGCTCCAGGGAGGCCCTTCTTCCTTCTCTCATCCTTTAGCTTTCCCTTTCTATCCTGTCTTACTCTCACCAGTGTCTAACTTCAAAGCATTTCCATCACCCCTCAAGACCGAACCTTTCTGTCCAGCTACTCCCCTTCCTCCCTGGTAGCTATCAGTCTATGTTTTAGTTACAATTTTGAGTCATAAATGGAGTTGTACACTACCTGGCCTTTCTGTCATGTCTGAGACAGAGTCTGGATGGCTGGTAATGCTACCATGAATGTTATTTCTCAACTACATGAAAAGACAAAGGACAGCCCTGGACAAGTTCCCAGAGGGGATGCATGACTGAGGGGTGGGTTCTTGTCTGTAGAATGGGCATCTCACTGTCGTGTCCATTAATAAGTTTTACAGGGTCGGTTATTTTCCTTGAGACTCTTAAAGGTAAGGCATCATGATGATTAGGAATTAGGCTCCAGGTGTCAGCATGACCATGAGTTGCTGGGGGTCAGGATTGTTGAAGGGTGAAAATTTCTCCTTTCATTTTTGGCTTTCTTTTAGCCAGATATAATAGTATACACCTACAATTCTAGCATTTGAGAGGTGGGTGCAGGAGATAGGGAGTTCAAGGCCATCCTGACTATATCCCGTCTAAGAAAACAAAACAAAAAATATCCAAGAAAAGGTCAGATATGGTGGCACACATCTTTCATCCCAGCTCTAAGGAGGCAGAAACAGGTGGAGCTTTGTAAGCCCAGTGCCAGCCTGGTCTACAGAGAAAGTTCTAGGCCAAAGAGTTCCAGGTCTATATAGCGAGGCTGTCTCAAAAACAAAACACCAAAAAAAAAAGTCTAAAAATGTGATTTTAAAAAAATTGAAGTATTGACATGAATTACATCAACAGTTGCATTTGTTTTACTGTGTAAGGTATGCTTTAGATTGTTCATTGGACTTAGGCTTTGAAAAGAAGAATGATCTATTCCTCACCCCATATACACATACATACACTGTTAAACTTTTAGGTCATTTAAATAGCCTATAGTTCTAAAATACAGTTATAAATCTATGGTTTAAAAACTTCAAGAATTAAAGATGGGGGCTAAAGAGGTGGGTCAACTGTTAAAAGCATTTACTATTCCTCTAGAGACCCAGGTTTGATTCCCAGCACCCACATGGTGGCTCACAACCGTTTGTAACGCCACTTCTGGCCTCTGTGAACATGGCATGCAGGCAAAACACCTATATACATAAAATAAACCTTTTTTTTTCCAGTCAGGCCCAAGGAGGGAACTTTTCTTTTTTAATTAGTTATTTATGTGTCAGTGTTTTGCTTCTGTGTATGTCTGAACTATGTGCATGCCCGCCCAGTGCCCATGGAGACCAGAAGAGAGTGTTTGACCACCTAAGAGTGGAGTTCCAGACAGTTGTAAGCCGCCATGTGAGTGCTGGGAATTGAACCTGGGTCATCTGGAAAAGCTGGGAGTGCTCTTAACCACTGAGCCATCTCTCCAGCCCCCCCCCATAAGTAAATCTTTTTTAAAAAAATCAAATGGAATTCTCAGAATGTGATTTTTCAAGTAAGTTATGTGTAATTTTAAGGTGGATTTGGATTTAGTGATAGCCCTCTTTCATTTACACATTGCCTTTGGAGAAGCAGGGAGCTGAAGGTCCCAGTGTGCACCAGTCATTGCTTTACTGATTGTCTAGAATAATCCAGGAGGCAGGTAAAATAGCATCAATAGACTTACCAGCAAACACTTTTTTTTTTCTCCTACAACTAAAATTTCCTTCCTGTGGTTGCTCCTGTTGGGGCTAGAGGCAGAATGCAGGCTTGTGATTGGCTGCCTGGAAGCCCCAGTTTCAGTTCTGCCCCAGCATCTATTTACCAGATGGCAAAGGTTGGAGATCACACGCTGTATGACGCGCTAGATTAATTTCCTCCAAAAAACTCCATTGTGGATGCATGCATGGAAACCTCTGTGTATACATGTGCTTGTGGTTAAGTGCTGTGTTGTTACAACCGTTCTGTCGTGTTCACTAAAAGGAACTGCCGCCTGAAGAGGGAAGAGCATGTTCAGTGTTAGTGTATGTGTGTGTTTTCTAATTATATTTCTTTTACCAGACGCATCTTCCAGAGCTAGACACGCTTTCATCGGAGAGAACTAGATCCTTTATAACATGGCTTAGAGACAGCCGCCCACTAAGCCCCGTCCTTCACATAGTAAAGTAAGTCTTCTGTAACTTTATGATGGCATCTTCCTTCCTATGCTTCTCAAGTTTCAGGACTTTGTGGTGGTGCAGGTGTGGCTGGATTAACCCCTTGTGTGTTCCATTCCACATCGTCGTCATTTCTACAGTGTACATGTATCCTTTGTAATAATATGTATGCTTAGGGAAATGCTGTTTTCTGCCTTTCAGAGATGAGAGTCCTGCCAAAACAGAATTTTTTCAGCATTTGATTGAAGACCGCACGGAGGCTGCGTTCTCTTACTATGAGTTTCTGATTCACATTCAGCAGCAGATCTGTAAATGAAGTCCACCGAGCGCATCAGGGTGGACGCTCCACAGCCAGAGGAAGAAAGCACAGGAGACTGACACGAGGTGCTGCAGACAGGACACACATCGCTCTGTCTGAGGCTCGGGCCAGAGATGAAGGGGAGAGGGCCTGAGTCCTCCAGACAGGGCTGGTCCACCCAGCGCGCCCAAGTTGGTCTCTGCCTGTCTCCAGAAGTGCAGCAGTACAGCTCTCTGCGAGCCAGAGGACTCGGACTGTGTGGGGTGACGCGGCATAATCTAAACTAGAGAGTCATCTTACAATTAACAGAACATTTCTGGACCTGAGCTCCGAGGAGAGATGCCAAAGGGCAGTGGTTCTGCATCACTTGTTTGTATGAATTATTTTAACAGGAATGATTCATATTTATGAAATGAATTCAGCGTTTTCCCTGGAAAGGACTAGAGTTTCAGTACATGAGCTATAGAAAATATATATATAATGTACATAAGTGTTACATTTGTAAAGAAAATGTAAAATGTAACTATGAACATGAATTGCTAAACTGTGCTGCATTGTTGGACGACAGCTCTTTGTCACAGTTAGGGAATGAGGTTGACTAATGCATATTATGAATTGAATCCACAGAAGAAACACGAAGCTCTTTGTAATTCTGTTAAATCTTTTATGTGGATTTATTTATGATCCGCCTACTAATTAAAAATATTTTGCTTGACAGTTGGTTTGGTGGTTTGTTTCTCTGTTTGTGGAGGGTTTTGGTTTTGGTGGGATTGGTGATATTTTTTTAAACAGTAGGAATCTTGAGTTTACCGCTTGGAGAAGACGTAGTCCCAAGTTGCGCTCATCAGTAAATCTGTACGTCATCATTAGTTTGTAGACACCACCAGGTGCTGACTCTACCTAAAACATGATGTTATTTTCCAAATACATTTAGTAACTAAGCATAATCTATCTCGTTTAGATTAAGGATTTTTTTCCCTACCTATTTGTAAAGAGAAATTTTTAAGAACATGTGACTTTCCTTTTTAATTGACTTGATCTTATTGAACTTTGAGAGATTTTTGTTCTGATCAAACTCTGTCGTTCACAGTAGGTTATTTGCTATGAAAATTAATGATGATCCATTGGATTGTGAAGTTGAATTTTATTTTGTGCACTGTGAAAATCCCTGTTGGTAAATGTTGGGGGAAAGAAATCAGACTATTGACATGTATGACTTTTACTGGACTTCTAACTTTGTAGGTCCCTTTTTTTTTTTGTTTCTGTTTTTTCAGAACAAAATATTTTTGTTTTGATTCTGGTTTGGAAGGCGGATTTTGAAGAGATAAAGACCCAGTTGGCAGCAGTGGTGATCTGAAGCTCATAGCTGCACACTTCAGTGAAGATCCTGGCCTTTTCTGAGAATAGCCCTAATCTCAGGAGACAGCACCCGGGGGTGCCTGCTTTTCCCGCTGATAAACACAAAAGCGCTCTCTCCCACCCCCAGATGGAAGTGAGTTTAAATGACTCACCCTAATTGGTGGCAGCACTGTACTAGAAACTGTTCTCCCCACCCACAGCCCCCACAGGACTCTGCTTGTCTCTGCACCCTGCTGTCACCGTCACTACCAAGGAGCTAACTGCAGTTCCCTAAGGACAACTAAATACTGTCGTTCGGTTACTTTTTGTTTGTGTTGTTATTTATCATGTGTTACTAAATGTGTATGTGTGAACGAGAATAAGTGTGACGCTCAACAGTGGCAGTTACTTCTCTCCATCCACTCTGGCCTTCATGCTTTCAAGGTAAGAGCTTTGGTCTGCTGAGCCATCTCTGTCACTGTAGAATGAAAGTGGGGCATTTCTACTTCAAGACAAATGTTTTGTCTTTATGAACATTTGTTATTTATTTTAAAAATTACTAAATCACTTAACCTATCACAAGGCAAAAAAAGAAACCCCACAAACACAGTTCTCAACATGTGGGCAGCCAGCCCAAAGGGGGGTCAAATGGCCCCTCCACAGGGATCCCGTATCAGATATCCTGCATGTCACATATTTACGTTATGATTCAGCAGTAGCAAAATTAAGGTAATGAAATAGAAACGAAGTAACTTTATGGTTGGGGGTCAGCACAACACGAGGAACTGTATTAGGGAGATTGAGAACCGCTGATGGAAGTGGGGGGAATTGTGTCTCATCTGTCAAGTATGATGAGGGCTGGGAAGTTAAGCCACATGAGGTCCTTGTTCTCAGCTGTTTTAGGTAGTAACAGGCCCTTCGGAATAGCAAGAGAGCTGAAGGAAGGCCTAATGCCCAGTGACTATTTGGGAAGAGGGCCGTCTGGGCAGTGGTATCTGATTCAGTGAATGACAGTTACCTTTGAGTCACACTTTTCTGGAAAATTCCAGCAGAGAAATGAGAAGTGCCTGGTACCTCCAGAAGAGCGAGGTTGCCCTGACTATTGGTGTCTAGCACATCTGACAGTCAGGACCATGTCTGGTGGGCACGCCTGCAATCCTAGGGTCAGGCGGGATCAGGAGGGTAAGGCCACTCTTGTCTACAAGACCCTGTCTTTAAGAGGAACACAAAAAGGGTGAAAGAGAACGTGGTCTTTGTGTTTACAGATCCCAACGAGGTCAAAGGGCTGATGGAATACATGGTCAGGACATAGGAGTCAGTTTGGAGTTTTGGATGGGGCCAAGTAATCGTCACAGGCAAGAGTGATGGCTCAGTGGTCAAGAGCACCTACAAAGGGTGGCTCACAGCCCCTGTGGTTCCAGGTCTAGGAGAAACTTGCTCTCTTCTGGCCTCCAAGGCACTGTATACATGTGATGCACATACATACACATTTTAGTGTCCATAACAAGACTGCTGTAGACTATGTAGGAATAAACACTCATGTAGTTGGTTGTTTTTCCTCTGCTCTTTGGGGGCAGGGTGGCAGCTCCCAAATAAATACACACAGAGACTTTTTTTTACTTATGAATGCCCAGCCTTAGCTTGGCTTGTTTCTAGTCAGCTTTTCTTAAATTATCCAATCTCCCTTTTGCTCTGAACTTTTTCCCTTTTCTTACTTGTGTATATCTTTCACTCTTATTCCGTGGCTGGCTGAGTGGCTGGCCTCTAGCATCCTTGCTCCTTGGTCTCTCCTCCCAGGTTTCCCCTGTTTACTCTCTCTACCTACCAGCCCCACTTATCCTTTCTCCTGCCCTGCTATTGGCTGCTCAGCTCTTTATTAGACCATTCAGGTGTTTTAGACAGGCACAGTAACACAGCTTCGTAGAGTTAAGTGCAACAGAAAGGAATGCAGCACATCTTGGCATCATTAAAAAAATTCCACAGCATAAACAAATCTAACACATCTTAAAATAATATTCTACAACACACTTGGGATGTTATCAAAGATAGCTAGAAGACGGGGTCAGAATGGGAAGCTCCTCTTAACTACTAAAGTGTCAGAAGGACTGCAAGTGACAGGTATGACGCTGAGTGGCATGTGCTTGGGGAACCTGTAACAAACGAAGAACAATCTGGATTCTTTCAGGAGGAATTCATGGGGATGGGAACCCAAACTAGTCCTTCTATGTATGCATGTTTGAGTTTTTTAACTTAGTTATAAGAACAAAATTATGCCATTTTTAGAAAAATGACTGGAGTGGAAGATTGTCTTGTTAAGTAAGCCACCTCTTTGTGTGTGTGTGTGTGTGTGTGTGTGTGTGTGTGTGTGTGTGTGTGTGTGCTAAAAATAGCCATGACAAGAGTTCTGTAGGTTATATACAGTATATCTGAGAATAAACACTTGGGATGTTACCAAAAAATAGCTAGAGAGGAAGAGTGTGTGTGTATATATATATAATATTCAACACACATGTATACATAAATATACATGTTTGAAGCATGATGGCAGAAGGGAAATTTAGGGAAGAAGAGGGAGACAAGAGGACAGTGGAGAATGAGTATGATTCAAAGTACATGATATTCTTGATCAAAATGTCATCATAAAACCAGCCACTTTGTACAACAAATGTACACTAATTCGTTTAATACTTATTTTTAACTTTAGGCTTGTGGCTTTTGCCTGCGTGTATGTCTGCACCATGTGTATGCACTAGGCATGTACAGTACCCACAGAGGCTAGAAGAAGGCATCACATTCTGTGGAACTGGGGTTTTAGGCAGCTGTTCGCTGCTATGTAGGTGCTGGGGGAAAATTCTAGGTTCTCTGCAAGAGCAACAAGAACCATCTCTCCAGTCTACTAATAATTTTAAAACAGCTTTTCTGGCTAGAAAGATGGCTCAGTGGGTAAGGGTACTTGTCACCAAGCCTGATCATCTAAGTTTTGTCCTTGGGACATGATGGAAGAAGAGAACATGTTGCTTCAAGTGGTCCTCTGACCTTCATACATGTGCTATGGCATGTGTGACTGCCCACCACCACCAAGTGTATAAATATATATAATACATATATGCCTAACAATAGTGTCAAATTTAGAATGACAAGGGACGTCATGCCGCAGAAGTGGATGTCAGTAAGAGCATGTAGTGAGTGGTCTCAGAATGTACATATGAGGATACATATCCTGATGGTCTCTGGCCAGTTTCTTCGTGAGGCACCAACTGTTGAGCAAAGGGCGTGCTTGCCAGGAGCTCTCTTTCCACTGAAACCGCCTGGGTTCCAAAGCTGGGTGTGCAGCTGTAATCCCAGTGCTTGGGATATGGAGACAAGAAAATCAAGAGTTCGAGGTTATCCTCAGTGACTTGGTAAGTTCTGGACCAGCTTGGGCTACAAAATATCATCTCAAAAGAAAGGAAGGGAGGGAGGGAAGAAAGGAAGAGGGAAGGAAGAAAGGAGACAAGATATTGAGTTCTTGGGCTAGGGATAGGAATAAAATTCCAGGGAGAAATTTTTGTATATCCATCTAATGTTTCTGCCACAGGCAGGGGCTTGACCAGAAACACACACTGTATTTTATCTATACATTAGTATATTTGCATGAATCAAACAGCATGAGCCATTTATTTTTACTTGCTTTTGGTTTATGACAGGGTCTCATGTACTTCAGACTGGCCTTGAAGGCACTATGTAGCAGAAGGGGATAGCCTTGAATTTCTCATCCCCCATAGTCACGTCCTGAGTGACAGGATTACAGGTGTGCCTCACTACACCTGATTCCATAGGGTGCTGGAGATGGAACCTGGGGCGTCATGAGTGCTAGGTGAGCACTTTACCAACCAAGTTACCTACCCCAGGCAGTGACTGATAGTTTTGTTGTTGTTTTTCTGAGACAGGGTTTCTCTGTAGCTTTGGAGTCTGTCCTGGAACTAGCTCTTGTAGACTAGGCTGGCCTCGAAGGTGTGTGCCACCATCACCCAGCCTGATACTCATTTAAGGATAAAACTGTTGTAGTCATGAGACCAGAAAACACAGATGAGGCATTGGTATGTTAAGGAAGCCATGAGAGCATTTGACATGTATTTCTCCTAAAATGTTTTTTGAAAACAGAAAAATACAAAAATTCACCAAAAAGTTTAGCATTGAAAATATTATCCAGAGAGTCAAAAGAAACCAAGAAAAGGAACCAGTGGTCCACCAAGATGGCTCAGTGGATACGGTGCTTGCTGCTAAGCCTGGCGGCCTGAGTTCAGTCCTTAGGCTCATGTTCAAAGGGAGCGGAAGCACTCACACATTAGCTTGGCACATGAGACGAAGGCCTAAAATATAGAATGGTGGGAGAGTAGTTTATGGCTCCTGCACCACCTGGAACTGCTGTCAGGCAAGGGTCTGGAGACACTGGGTCACTCTTGAAACAAGAATGCCCATTTTATTGTGTTCCAGGGCTCTATATAAGCTATAGGGCTCTCCTTGACTAATGGCCACGCCCTAGCCCTCAGGATTTTTCAGCTGCAAGCCCACCAGAAACCACCCCCCTGCCATCAGGAACTCACATGAGGGTCTCATGCCCAGGGCAGCTGCAAGCACGGGAAAACAAGTTGTTTACTCCAGCAGGCAGGGGGGGTCATAGAAAATTCAGGGTGTGAGGTCCCCCAGTCCCCAACACTTCCTCTCTAATCTCTGAATTCAGGGAAATAGTGCCCTCCAGAAAGCTGGGCATCACCCTTCCTGCCTCTTTAAGATATCCGTAAAAAGTAGGCGAGCATGGGTATGTGAGTGCCTTTAGGAGAGTGCCATGCTCGTCCTCTGATGGGATATATACAGACCCACCCGTCGGTGAATGATGGTACAGACGTTCCTTCTTTTGAATAATGAGAAGTGTCCTAACCACCTGAGCTTGGAGCCTCACCTAAGGAACTGCCTCCATTACACTGGCTTGTGGACCCCTTTCTGTCATTCTCTTGCTTGTAGACTGATGTAGGAGGGCCCCGCCCACCTGGGCAATACCGCCCCCCCCCAGTTGAATAAGAAAGCTCATGGATGCTACCAGCCAGCCCTGAAGAGGGATGGCAAGCAGCTTTTCCTCTGTGGTCTCTGCTTCAGTTTAGGCCTCCAGGCTCCTGCCTTCCCTCCCCTCAGTGAGGGAGTCCAGCTTGCAGGCTTGATACGCTTCTCCTCCTCCATGTAACTTCCGGCCAGTGCTTTATCCCAGCGACAATGAAGCTAGCTGGAATGCCACTACATGAGTTACTACCGATCACTAAAATTTGGTCTTTGGGATTTTTTTTTTATGCTTTGTAAAACATGTTTATTTATTCAGAGGCTCACTCGTGTTAATTCTCTCCCACCATGTGCATTCTGTGGACCAAAGTCAGGCGATCAGGCTCGGTGGCAAACCCTGTGTCTACTGAGCCATCTCACAGACAACGCCCCCCCCCCAGTGCTTTTTATTGAGGATTTTAGCTGGAATACAAAATAGCACTCATTATGACATCTGAGGACACATCTCGTGGTACCTCCTTCCCTTTGCTCCCCACACCCCGATCATCTCTCCACAGAGTCCTTTTCTGTCCCACCTTGCATACACATGCACGCACACTCTGAAATCTAAGATTTTACTTATGAGAATAAATACGAACTAGATGTTGTAGTGCACGCTTTTAATCTGTCTGGGACCGTTGCCCCGAACATAGAAATTGAAGCTCTTCCCCAAATGTGTGCTCGGAGACGCACGGAAAGAAACAAGCCTTTACACCATCACAGTTTAAAAAGGCTTTCTTTATTCTTCAGCGAAGCCTTGCATTTATTCTATTTGCTTAAAGTTCCTTCTGCTGTCTGGGCTCTCTTAAAACCATTTCTTCTCCCTTACTCCTTACTACTTCTTTCTGTGCCCAGCTATATTTCTTCTTCCAGCCTTTCTCGTCCTGTTCTCTCTGTAAAACTGCCCCTTGCTCTTTTTCCTCTGCTCTCCCCTCTAAAACTCTCCTATGTGCCTTTTTGTTCCTAATTCTTGCTCTGCCTCTCTTTTGGGTCTCTTTTTCTAACTTTTCTCTTCCAGCCTTGTCTCTCAGCATCCGCTCTTGCATTCGCACCTCAGCCAGGAGAGATAGCTGCCTTCCTGGGGCAATCTACAAATGAATCAGAGGCTGAAACCAAAACTTTGGCTATTGTTTTTCCAAATAGCCGCCTTGAGCCAAGGACCTGCAAGGCGTCCTTGGTCTAGCAGGTATCAGAGACCACATTAATCCCAGCTGGGGAGGCAGAGACAGCCTGAGCTACACAAGAGCTCCAGGTCAACCACGGCTGCATAGTAAGGCCCTGTCTCAAAAAATAAAATAAAAAATTTAAAATGAGGGTAAAAATATTTTGTGTTCCTTCTTCACTGACTCTCACCATCATACACCATCTAATGTCCTGTTAGGAATGTGTGTATTTAGGTTCTGTGTAAGAGAGAAAATATACTTGTCATTCTGAATCTGACTTATTGAAGATTACTAAGAAATATATGCACAAATTGTAGTTCATATTTTATTTGGATTTTACTGGGACAACTATTCTTTGCAAATCCTGCTTTTTGAAGAAAGATTATTTAATTTTATTAGCTTGCCCAGAAGTGCATATGCAGGTCCCATCCCACCCATAGGTTACCCAGGACCTGACAGGAACTGCCCTGTCCTTGATAGTCGGGGCTAGATATATCCTTAGAAGGACAGCCCTTTAGGGAGGTGGTCATGACTTCTGTTGCCATCTTTGTTTTGTTGCAAATATGATTACCTTACCTTGAGAGCCACTTAGGTTGCTATAAAATTGTTTTTATTAGTGTTTGGTGACATATATGTGCACATTTTATACTTTATTTTTCTAATTTTCTATAATGAGATTTTAAGATAGCTCAGAAATGAAATAACTATGACATTGCAAAAAAACAAAAACAAAAAACCCAAGTATGTATAGGTGTAGGCAGAGCTTTCCTGTCCTGCAGTGTTCTCAAATAATCACTCAGAAGCTTAGTAGTAATTATAAATGTTCAACTGATACCTGAGGCTTATTTCTAACTAGCTCTTACATTTTAAGTTAACCCACATTCCTTATTTACTCTCTGCTGTGTGGCAGTACCTTTATTAGCATGGCATGTTTATCTCCTGCTCCCTCTGTATCTGGCTGGTGACTCCTGACTCTTCCCTTCTTCCCAGCATTCTCAGTTTGACTTTTCCACCTAACTTTATCCTGTTCAGCTATTGGTCAGTCAGCTTCTTTATTAAAGCAATCACAGCCACACATCTTCATAGTGTGCAAAAGGACAATTTCACAGCCCTATAGCCTGACCTCTACTTTGCTTGCAACCCTTACTGATGGTAACAGATTAAGAAAGGAGCTATAGAAATACTGGAGTTTTTTTAGTTGATAATCTATAGTTTTATAATTGTGTATTTGTTTTTAAAAATAAAAAAGCAATTTTTGTATATTCCTTTTAGTTCTTCATTACATATAAACTTACTTAAGGGGAGAGATTGACTATATCTCAGGTCTGTCTTTCCCTCCCTCTTTTCTTTTCTCTCTTCCTTACTCCCTTCCTTCTCTCCCTCTCTTCCTTCCTCCTTCTGTCCCTCCCTCCCTCCCTCCTTTTGGGGTTGAGCCCCAGGCCTTCTGCATGTTTGACAGGTACTCTGCCACTAAGCTACACCCCCAGTTCACTTTTCTCTTTTTTGAACTTCTTATCCTACTTCCCATATCCCCCAAGTACCTAACCGAAGGCAGCATATACAAAACCATGTTAATTTAATTGAATGACTATAAAAACTCACTAGACCTTCCTGGAGGGCCCTATGCTCACCCCCGCACCACCAACACTCATAAGGATTCATTTCGCATTTACCCTTAGACAAGTTGTAAAACTGTGTCAGTTAAGAGGACTCTCCAATTTTTAAACAGAATTCCCATCTTTAATTTTTAATGAATCACCCGCAGCCCTGGTATTCAGTTTCTTCTTTGTAGTCCTTCCCCATTAGGTCTTAGCTTCCTATTGGGAGCCAGATTGGAAGGGGATGGAAGGTGCTATGATGTGCTCCCAATTAATTATTAAAATGGGGTTTCATTACTTTTTCAGAGTTGGGAATAAAGAATATGTGGATAAATGGCTGAAAAACACATTTAAACAAGAAAGGCTGAGACATAGAACTGAGTTGTCTAGTAAGTAGTACTCGGATGATATATTCATAAGCAGTCATCTGAAACCCAACCCCCACCCCCGTCTTAATGAGTCTAAATTGCCTTCATAGGAGTTATGGGGATCCCTGGGGACATAACCTCAGAAAAAGGAGACTGGAACAAAGTTGGAGGGGAAGACGGTTCGAAGGCAGAACTTAACACTAAGCTAAGAGCAGCTAACTGCATAGCATTATAGGAGCTATGGCCACTCATACCCAAGCTTAATGCAGTGTGTGCCCCTTCTCGAGAAGCCTTGTGAACCCCTTCCTGCCTGGCCTTGCTCAAAGAGTCTGTCAGAACTCAGGCAAAGCATTGCTACCTCCTGCGGTCTTTGCTGGGCACTCCCCACTTGGGTTAGATCCTCCTTAGTGTTAGATGCGTCTTTATGTGCTTGTCTCTATCACAGCCCCAGCCATGCCCGTTATAACTGACATTCTCTATTAAAACAGAGACACTGCCTGTAGTGCTTATTTCACTCTTTGCTCTTTTGGGGGCCTGCCACCCAGCTCCCAAACAAACACAGAGAAAGACTTGTTCTTACTTACGAATGTCCAGCCTTAGTTTGGCTTATGTCTAGCCAGCTTTTCTTAAACTAAATTACCCATCTACCTTTTTCCTCTGAACTATACCTTTCTTTATCCCATATACCACCTTTCTTCCCTTCTTATCCACAGCTGGTTGTGTCACTGGGTGGCTAGCCCCTGACGACCTCCTCTCTTTCTCCTTTTCTCCTCCTTGCTCCTCTCTTCCCCTTCTTTGTTTGTCTCTCTCTCTTCCCTTCTAACTATTCTCTCTGCCTAACAGCCCTGCCTAGCTATTGGATGTTCAGTTCTTTATTAAACCAATCGAGTGCCTTAGGCAGTCAAAGTAACAAAGCTTCACAGAGTTAAACAAAGGCAGCATAAAAGACTTCAACACACCTTTGCATCATTAAACAAATATTTCACAGCATAAATGAAATGCAACACATCTTCAGCTAATATTCCACAACAACTTCCCTTTGTATTTCAGTGTTTATCCTACCTGGAACACATGAGTAAATGCTTGTAAAAGCTCTGCTGAATAACATATATATGTATGTATGTATACATATGTGTAGTTATTAATATATAGAGATATATATCTAGAGAGAGATTTGGTTTTTTGAGACAGAGTTTCTCTGTGTAGTAGCACTGGCTGTTCTAGAACTCACTCTGTAGACCAAGCTGGCCTCAAACTCAGAGATTTGCCTGCCTCTGCCTTCCAAGTGTTGGTACTAAAGGTGTGATCCACTTCCACCATGCTGTGTAGAATAATTCTAAGTTAGCAAATGAGTCGAAAAGGAAGGCATATGTAATTGAAGGAGGCAAAGGCAGGTCGATCTCAGTGAGTTTGAGGCCAGCCTGGTCTACAAAGTGAGTTTCAGGACAGGCAGGACAGTTACATGGAGAAACCCTGTCTTTGCCTCCCAAGTGCTTTCATTAAAGCCAGGTGGTGGTGGCACACCTTTAATCCAAGCTCTTGGGAGGCAGAGGCAAGTGGGTCTCTGTGAGTTCAAGACCAGCCTTATCTATAGAGTGAGTTCCAGGACAGGCTCCAAAGATACACAGAGAGACCCTCTCTCGAAAAACAAAAACAAAACAAAGCAAACAACAAAAAGAGGTATATGACTCCCTACTACTGGGATTAAAGGTGTTAGCCACCACCACCTGGATCTCTTTCTGCATTGGTTTTGTGTGGTCTAGGGTAGCCTTGAACTCACAGAGATCCATCTGCCTCTGTCTCCCAAATCCTGGGATTAAAAGTGTGTGCCACCACTGCCTGGCCTCCAGTAGCTTAGTTTTACCTTCTGGTCTTCAGGCAAGCTTCATTTATAAAATGTAAATAAAATATCAGTATATATAGTGACATATGCATGCAGTTGGGGAAGTCGGGCTATCGAAGCAAGAGGATCAGGAGTTCGAGCTCATTTTGGTATCTAACAAGTTTGAGGCTAGCCTGTGACGAAGCCAGTCCTGTCTCAAGAAAAGACAGCAAATGTAGTCCTTGGGATGGAAAAGGAAATCTGTGCTATCCTACATAGAAATTCAAAGAATTTGTCAAGGGAAAAAGTGAGCAGATTTGAAGCTGTGGTTAAGGCAGGTGGGGACAGAGAGGCTGGTGCTGTTAAACAGAGGTGTATCATCAAAGAGAATCTGTGCACTACACGCTGGGTAAGAGGAAAAGCTCCTCCAAGCGGAGACTTCTGCCACTGAAGGCTCTAGGATGCCCAAAGTCCATCTGAAAACATCATCTGAAATTAGAGTACCTGGAAAGAGCTTCTAGAACATTGTGCAGGAAAGGACTACATAGGAAGATGTTGTCTCCAATCATGCATCCAGGAAGTCCAAGACATCTTCACTGCAGCCATGGGTAAAAGCAACCTGGCTGTATCTCAAGGTAACATGAACTTGGTGTTGTCCACATGCTGCTGCGTTTGCAGGCATGCAGAATGCAAGCGTCATGGAATCCTAGGCTGGACAGAGATTCCAGAATAAGGCCTGTGGGCCAGAGAGGCTACACATTGCCAAGTTACAGGGTGGGCCTGCCAGAACCCACGGGAACTCATGTAATGCCTCATGTACCCTGGACACCACTCTAGGATTTGCTCAAGGACTTGGGTACAAAGATGTCTCATCTGTGAGGATGGAAGCTGCATGGTGCACACACCGGATGCCCTTCTAAAAGCCCAGTTGGTTTGCTGCCATTGATCCCTAACCCATCGTTAGCTGGAACCAGCTTTGCTGCCTCTGTGTGGCATCGTTCCCAGGGGAAGCAGGTAGCTTCCTGTGGATCATGGAGCAGGGTTTCGTCCATGTAATACACACACGGTGTGCATATGGAGTTGCCCACTCTACCCATGTGTCTGCCGACAACACCCTCTGTGGCTCCCACTATGCCTTCACATCATTGCTTCTGACCAAGGGACTCATAAGAAGTGTGGCAGTGGAAACTCACCGGTCTCACTACAGCCTGCCACCCTAACATGCCACTGGCCTGATAGACAGGGGGACCATCCTTCTGAGGATTCAGTTAGATAGGTTGTTGGCAGGGATCACAAGATACCAGTTGAATCAGCCACTGACATTGGCCTATAGCAAGAGAATCTGAAGATCAAAGTGAGCCTTCCATCTTAACCTGTGTTCCCAGAGCTGTAGGGTCTTAGATCCCAGGTGGACAGGATGGTCCTACTGAATCAGAAGTCTGAGGGCTCTCTGGCTGTTTGAGGTTCCCCCTACAACCAGAAGGAGATTGGTACAGGTTTTGAAGAGGAATTGATTTGTTGCAATGTAGCCTTCTCTGGGATCTAGAGATTTCAGAGTGCCTTTTAAGACTTCCATGTTTGATACTGAAAGTTAATGGATGCCTACAGCTCTCTAAAAGAGCAAAGCAGAGACAATTCAACCAAAACACTTCAGAAGATGATCTTGGAATTTCTTACCAAGTTAAGAATGTTGAGAGATGTGTGAGATAAATTGGAACACAATCTGAACAAGGCATAATGGAAATAACTGCGGTCGTGAGAAAAACAAGAACAATCCCAGTTCTGCACCTGCCACACAATGGTCAGTCTTCTTAGCTGTATGGCCGGGGCAAAGCTCTCCCCGTCTCTTAGCCTCATCCCTGCATGAGGCAATACTAATTCTTTGATAAGAATTTCATGAAGACTGCATACAAAGTCCATCAGAGTCCGGCGATGATGGCGTCATCTCTCAAAGCAGCTGTGCAATGGAACCGAACACAGGTCTGGATCTTTGCCTACGGAGGCTGCGCTTTGTCCTCATGACATCTCTGGTCTCTACATTTGCTGAAATTCTTACTCCAGAAACAAACTTTCTGTGAGCTGTGTGTGTGTGTGTGTGTGTCCTGTCCCTGCTGCCTTCTCTCCTATTTGGTATAGTCAGTTTGTTAATGACATTTAACAAGTGCTTCAGAAACAACCAAGCTTTAACCCACTGAGTCTATATGCCATTGGATTCAATGCTTGGGGCTCATGGAGAGCCACAGTGGTGGCATTTGGCTGCCGTACCTGACCTGTTCCGCGTACTCCTTTGGTTTTTGAGACAGATTTGGATTGACTCAGTTTATGCTGCTCTTTCAAATTCACTGTGGTCCAGATGATTCTTAAACTCACGGGCCTTCTGTCTCAACTTCCTTGGTGATAATCCTCCTGCCTCAGCTTCCCAAGTGCTAAGTAATATTTTTCAAAATCAAAACCAAGTGCTGTAGAGAAAGCTCTGTCAGCGCTTGCTATGCAAGTATGAGGACCTGGGCTCAGTCCCCAGCATGTATGGTAAAAACTGTGCATGGTAATATGTTGTGGAGTATTATTTTAACTATATAAAGATGTGTTAAATGTGTTTACTCTGTTTAATGATGTAAGGATGTGTTACATTTGTTTACTCTGTTTAATGATGTAAGGATGTGCTACATTTGTTTCACCTTGCCTGCCTGAGGCACCAAAGAGCTGAAGCCTCAATAGCTAGGCAGGAGAGGGATAGGTGGGGCTGGCAGATGGAAAGAATAAGTAGAAAGAGAAATCAAGAAAGAAAAGAAGGAGGAGAGAACCTGGGAGAAAGAGAGGGACATGACCCAAGCCAGAAGTCAGGCAGTTGCCAGCCAGCCATGGAGACCGTGGGAAAGTAAGATAGAAAAAAATGAAGGAAGGAAGGAAGAAAGGGAGGAAAGGAGAAAGGAAGGAAGGGAGAAAGGGAGGAAAGGAGAAAAGGAGAAAAGGAGGAAAAGAAAGGCAGGCAAAAAGCACTGAGGTAAAACATAGCGAGAAACACATTAAAATAAGAGCTAAGATAAGACTGAGCATTCTTAACTAATACTAAATCTTCGTGTCATGATTTGGGAGCTGGACAGTGGTCCAAGAGAAAAGGCCTGGAACAGCGATACCCGTTTGTATTCCTAGTGCTGGAGAGGCAGGGATGGGAAGATCCCTGGTGCGTACTGGCTAGCCAGCCTGCCCTAATAGTGAGCACCAGGCCTGCGAGAAAATCGCTGTCCTGAGAGTCACTGTCTCAAAAGCCAAGGCGCACAGCTCCTAAGAAATGACACCACAGACTGACACCTGGCCTTCCAGGCATGGCTACACATGTGCATGTATACTCATACGTGAATATGTGTGCACACAGGTAAAAATTCATGCAAAGTTTCTTGATGTGCAAAATATCTCAATTTCAAGTTCAGGATTTGCATCCGCCGATTTGTAGTGTCACCCTGATTCTGACTGTCTGTGACATCTGTGGCTGGGAGCAGGCCAGTGGTCAGCTGATAGCAGGAAACAGGAAATATTAGATTAAGATTAAAATCTTGGAAGCCATAAATTATGTAATTCTAGACCTAAATGCTAGATTCAAACTCTGGCTTCATATTATATCAGGGATCTCAAATAACACCCCATGGGTTTTACTGATGGTGTTTTTTGTTTATTTGTTTGTTTGTTTGTTTTGAGACAGGGTCTCACTATGTAGCCCAGGCTTGCCTGGAAATCATTATGCATTATGCATTTGAGGCAGGTTTCAAACTTATGGTGACCCCTTCCTTGTCTCTGCCTCCCAAGTGCTGGGATTTAGGTATGAGTTGCCTTTGGGATATTCGTAAACACCTTGTTTATCATTATTTTGTAAACAAAAGGTCCCAAAGCCAAAACATCAGATTTTCTAGTTGTTACCCCCTTTGCGCTTCCTTCCTGCAGCCCCTTTGATTGATGACATTTTGAAGCATGCTTTAAATTTTTTTCTAGATTTATTATTTTTATGTGCAAAATATTTTGCCTGCATTTATGCATGTGCACTAAGTACATGCCGGGTACTCACAGGTGATGGTAAAGGGCATCAGATCCCATGGGACTGGAGGTACCCAGAGTTTGAGAATGGGACTGGGATCCTCTGCAGGAGTATCCAGGGCTCTTAACCTCTTGCCCGTCTCATCAGGCCCTTGCAGTATGATTCCAGTCACAGCCTAGGCTTGTTTGACTCTCTTGGGAACATGGCCATCCCTTTGCTTTGGCTGTTGCTGTATCTGCCACTGAGGCTCTGCCTTTGCAGCGCTTGGCCTAACATCCAGCTCTCCTGCACTGCCTGTCTGGGTCACCAGTTTCTGCAGTTCTAGTTCTGTTGCTTGTCAGTGCAACCTGAGTCTTCCCCCACTTCTGCAGCTCCACCCCCTCCCTCAATTAAGAAAATGCCTTCATAAGATCAGGCTGCAGGCAAGCCTCTAAGGCATTTTTAAAATTAGTGATTGATGGGGGAAGGCTCAACCCTGTGTGAGTGGTGCCCTGGTCTAGTGGTCCAGGGTTCTATAAAAAAGCAGATTGAGAAAATCTTGGAGAATAAGCCAGTAAGCAGCATCTCTCCATGGCCTCTGCTTCAGCTCCCATCCCCATGACCCTGTCCTATTTGAGTTCCTGTCCTGACTTCCTTCACTGATGGACTACAGTGTTAGGAAGTGTAGACCAAATGCCACCCCCCCCCATTTGCCTTTTAGCCAAGGTGTTTCTTTGCAGCAATAGAAACCCTAACTAAGAAAATCGTATAGAAGACTTTTTTTTTCTTTTTTTAATTTTGGCACGGCATCTCCCTGTGTATCCCTGGCTTGCTTGGAACTTGCTACGTAGACCCAGCTGGCCTTGAATTTACAAAATCCTCTTGCTTCTGCTTCCTGATTGCTGGTATACCATTGGCCTAGAGAAGCCTTTTATTGGGCCTAATGTTGCAACACCCGAACAGGCAAAACACAATGGTGTCTCCAGAACACCCTGCTTCTGTAGCTAGAGAGGGGGTATTTGACTAACCACAGGAAAACTTTCATATGGATCGTGTTTCCACCACTCACTACACTGTGGCTTTTGAGCGACCAGGTGAAGAAGAGCTTTTCCCTCTGGCCTGGATAAAATAGTTACAGGGCTTGTACTAGCAAAAAAAGCCTGTGTCCGGGTTTCAAGTTCAGGAGCTGTAGCAAACAGCTGTGATCATCGTTGTGTCGTTTCCTCAAGTCATCTGTGAGTGCTCACAGAGGCAGTGTAGCTGGCGGTTTGATTGACAGTCCTTTAGCTCTAGGCAGCCATAGAATCAAGGGGAAAGTGCAACAGTTGCCAATTAGAAAGCCAAATTGCCTCCCCACCCCCCACGTGTTTGCTATTTACAGGAAAGTGAAAGGAGTGCTTACAATAGGAACCTACAGAACTGATCATTAACACTAACAGCCATTTTTAACAGCGCTTACAGAGTGCTTAACTCCTGCCCCTGGGAGAGGAGGGTCCTTTCATCTGTCCCCCAAAAAGAAGCCAGTTCTGTTGTGAAAGAAAATTTCCCAGAGTTTGGATTTGGGCCAGCCCGTAATGATCTACAAACCGCTGGTGCATCTAGAGCCCTGGGCTGCTGGCAGACTCAACTCACGCCCTGCAGCCCACCCGAAGGAAGGTGGAGCTTTGGCAAACCCATGCCTCTCCCTCTCTCCAGATGGGCAAAGGAGAGTAATTTCCAGGTACCTTTCCCCTGCCAGATCCCGGACGTCCTTTTTCCAGGGTCCCGGGTCTCCCTGTGTAAAGGCAAGGGAACCAGGGAGCAGGTGCGGGGGAGCCATCAACGGACAGAACTACTCTCCCGGCATGCGGTGCCAGAAACTGGTTGTGGGAGTTTCGCTTCATATGACAGGGTTTCATGTGGCAGAGGCTGGCCTCCAGCTATTTAGTGGAGGATGGCCTTGAACTCCCGGTCATCAGGCCTCTGTTTCTAAATCTGGGGTCCCAGGTCTACCTCACCACTTCCGGCACTGGCTGCTGTCAACAGCAGCGTGGTGTGAGCTCGGCTCTTGTTCTTTTCTCAAGAAATACGTGTGGGAAGAAGAGAAGCACCAGAAGCCTATGACTGGGAAGTCCATCACTTGCTCTTTCTTAAAAAAAAAAATTGTTTATTTTTTGTCGGAGGAAAAATACCGAGCCTGAAGCCTGGGTGTGCACCAAGCCAAGTGGAAGCGGGGACACACCCTCCTGTCACCCCCCCAGTCGGCGGGGCGGGCTGAGCCCACACCCGGCTGGGCTCTGGCGCTGGAGGATGCGTCGCTGATGCCAGGAGCTCCGGCCGAGCAGGAGGATGCTCCTGAGCCGGCTCTATCTGGGACGGTCGCGGCTGCTGCCGACGATCCGAGCCCGCGATCGTGCGTGTCTGAGGCCACTACCACTCGCAACCCAGGTAAGGAGCGACGCGGGCACGGGAGCCGCGGGTGGAAAGTTTGCGACGGGCAACTTTGGCGGGAGTGAAAACCAGGCAGTTCCCTGCGTGCTGCTTTGCACGTCTGGGTGCCCCGACAGGTGGTGGCCTCAGACGACTGGTCCCTGGACGGCGGGGAGACTGCCCAGAGTGGCCAGCTTGGGGCGCATCTCCCGGGAGTGCAGCTGGTCGACCCCAACCGCAGCGTCTTGCAGTTTGTAGTCGGTGGAGGAGGAGCCGGGAGAGGGCGGTGTGCTGTCCTCAGGGTGGGCTGTCCGCTGGCTGACTGTGTTCAAGGTGTCTTTGTTCGGAGTGGGATTTCCCCAAAGGGGCTGTTATCGAGATAGACTTTAACCAGGATTGCCTTCTCCAGGGTGGACAGGCCCAAGACCGTGTCTTGTCCATCCTCCAAACTCCAAGTCCCTCCCTTTTATACCCTTCATTGCGTGTAAACAGGAGGCAGTAATGAATCAGAAGGGTGTACTGTGGGTAACAGTTAGGCGGCCACAGCTTGTGTCATGGCCTGTGTGGAACCTCAAGGAGAAGGGAAGAAGTGTGGGTGTGCACCAAAAGGGAAGAGCGGGAAAGGGCTGGCGGGAGTGTGCGTGTGAGTCGGGGAAAAGACCCTCAGGCTGCCTGGGGCTGGGGCCGGGGGCTGAGTCGACCCACCCCCAGATTGCTAAAGGGAGAGCGATATCTGTAAATATTTATTATCGTTCAGCTGGGCGGTGAGAAAGAAAGAGTGCCATCTCTGTCACTTTCACTTCCTGTTTCTTTTGTCCCCTCCCCCTCCATCCTTGGATTCTGCGCCAAAGCATTATCTTAATGCTTTGGAATCTGGGTTGATAAGGGAAATATTTCAAAGCATTTACAAAACTCTTTCCTTAAATGTGTGAAAGCAAGTGAGGAAGTCCATTTTGATACTAACACCTAAGAAAATGGCAAACTCCTTAAAATCTAACGTGGTAATCCCCATGACGTGGGTTGAGGGGAGAGGCTTCTGAAAACCGTACTTTAAAGGCTATCTTTCAGAGTCAAAGACATCCCAAGCACTCAGACGGTCTACTGCTTTCTTTGCCTCACATCGCAGAAACACACGTGATAATTAAACACTGCTAATGATTCTCAAGCGCATTTGACAATTTCGGAGTGTTGAGAAGGGAACAAAACTACTAAGGGCCACACCTTCCTACTGCTAAGCCACGCCCACTTAAAAAACCACCCGGAGTAACTTTTTTATGACTTCCAAGACCCGCTGCCTTTTCTCAAATGATCAACACCAGCTCTAAGCCCTTTTCTCTGCATTGCCCATCTGAGGCTAGATACAGTGACACCACGGTATACCTGCCCCTAATGAAAACAGCTATAGAGGGGCTGGATACATCCAATAATGGGGAAATAGTGGTTAGTGTTTGGTTGCAGCTCCTTCAGCATCATAAGAAACCTTAAGTTTGAATGATTTAGTTTGCGGTCTTAAGTCAGCTGCCCAGGTCAGAAAGCCAGTTTGCAGAACTGCAGAAGTGGAAATGTTTCCACTCGTTTGCCCAGGTGACAAAATATCCCATCCCATAATAAAGCTGAGCCTAGGGTTTACCTCTGTGTGCACCTTTGCAGTCTCCAGGCCCCTTAAGGGTTTCAACTAAACTGCCAAACCATTTTCTGCAAATCAGAGCTCCCCGATCATAGAGACTTTTCTTTTATTCTAAGATCTCGCTGCTTTCCATATTAAATGCCCTGGGGCTAAAGACAAATATCATTGTGGTATGTTTTCTCCCAACAAGCATTCCTATCACCTAAAGCCCATGAAAACAGCTTTAAAAGACAGAAAAAAAAAACAGATTTTTTTTCAAAAAACCCTAGCTTGCAAGGACTTGTCATAAGCCACATTTTTAATAAGCATTCTCAACTATAATTGCTCTTTTCTGAAATTGAGTGTGCATTTAATAGCTTTGAAAAATAGATGGTTGAAAAATATAGGTGGGTAATTGTCTGCTGGTGTTTTAAGGACAGGAAAAAAAAACCCTCCCAGTTTGTTGGCCCAGATATGTTTACTGTAGCAGAGTTGTTTATCAAAGAACACACATTGTGTGAGGCTAAAACAAATGAACATATTGCCTTATCTTTGGCCTGGCCTGGAATCCGTGATCACCACGTCTGGTGACAGCCTGTCTGCCTCCGGTGCTCTGGCTGTGGTTGTCAGGGTGACTGGAGGCTCCTGCTGGCGTACATGGACACTGCTCTGAGCAATTTCAGCGCCCGGAGAGTCATATCCAAATGGAAAGCCCTCGCCTGGATGTGTCTTTCTTAGTTTGGGTTTTCTGCTCCTTAGATTTAAAAAGAAAAAAATCCCAATAGGATTTTGTGTTCTCAAAACATCATCTAAATCCCCAACACAAGCTGTTTAACTTTTTTTTTTTTTTTGAAAAGGCAAGTATAGTTTGCTAAGAAACTCAAGGGTCAAGTTTGCTTTTTTTTTTTTTAAAAAAAAAAAACTTCCAGAAACAAAGCGTCCAGATGTTTCAAACTGTACAAGATGTTAACTTTGAAGTGCTGGTTTCGTCTGTGGGGGTTTAGTGAACAAATTGTTCTTGTTTGCCACTTCCTTCTATTTCATCTCTAGTTTGCCTCTGGAGTGGTGATGTGCTCTGCAATTCTGGTTTCAGAGCTCTCTCTCTCTCTCTCTCTCTCTCTCTCTCTCTCTCTCTCTCTCTCTCTCTCCCCCCCCCCCTTCCACCAATGAATGACTGATGCTTTGGTCTTAAAGTAGTTCTAGACTGGTTTGTCTTGAACATTGCAGGAATCAGAGCTTTAAAATCATCACTTGCCATTTACTATAATTAAGTGTATTCTGCAGCAAACTAGAATAGGAAATTGTTTTGTGTCTTGGCAGGTAAGTATCTGTTGATGAAGCACAAAACTAGAAAGCCTGAGAGGTTAACTGTTTGCTGACTTTGATGCTGGCATGTGTAGAGGTCATCTCATTTCATTGGTATTAAGCATCGGGGTGCCAGCAGGCCTGGCCCTGCCACCTCTCATCTCTCCAGGGGGGCTGGAGAGATGGCTCAGAGGTTAAGAGAACTGACTGCTCTTCCAAAGGTCCGGAGTTCAATTCCCAGCAACCACATGATGGCTCACACCCATCTATAATGAGATCTGGTGCCCAGAACACTATATAAATAATAAATAATTTAAAAAAAAAGTTTGCCCAGGCCATTCAGTCTGTGTGAACCTGTCCCCATGTTCAGAACCAAGGGGATTTGCCTTATTGCTCTTAAAGCCCCTTTGCATCTCTTCGCATGCCATTTTGCTGTCTTCTCCCCTGGGAGCGTAACGTAACATTGAATGGAGTACTATCATTTTCAGAAAACGGCATGATGGAAGCATTCTGTCTGAGTCGTCAGTAGAGTGCTGATTCCTCCTGGGTGGCTGTTACAGTATTCCTCTTGTTACAGTTCGAACCTTGAATGTCTCCCAGAGCCCATGATGGGACCACTAGGGCCTAGCAGGAGGATGCTAGATGGCTGGGGGGTGCCTGTGACAGGGCAGCTAGGACTCTGGTTCCTCTTCTTGCTCTTTTTGTGTCCATGCTGTGAGCAGGAGTCCTCTGCCACATGCTTCCTTCATGCTATACTGTGCAGTCAATAGAACGGGGCCAAATGGTCTCAGATTAAAGTCTCTTACTTCATGAATCAAAATGAATCTTCCTCCTTTAGAGCCGATTGTGTCAGAAAGTGTGTTCTTGAACAGAAAGCTAGCATGCCATTCAGAAAAGTTTTTATTTACTCAATTGGGTTTTTATGTCCTAATAGGATAGAGTAAATCCATCAATATTTCATCCTAGTATCTTTATCTATGAAATGTTGCCTATTCAAGAATGTCTAATATTATACCTCTATAATCACTATGGGTATTATAGGCTAACATAAAGGCCATAGTCAATAAGCAACTAACAAGACTGCATATTCTAGGGATCTATTTTAAATCCTTTTTAACTTGATATCATTGGTTCCTTTTATAACTTTAAATTTTATTTTATGCACACTACTGTTTTGCCTGCCAGTATGTCTGTGCACCATGTGTATGCCTGGTACCTGCAAAAACCAGAAGATGGGACCCCCCCCAGAACTGAAGTTACAGGCAGTTATGAGCTACCATGTGGATTCTGAGAATCAAATCCAGGTCATCTGGAAGAGCAGCCACTGATCTTAACCCCTGAGCCATCTCTCCAGTCCCTTGTTAAATTTACATAAAGACCAATTAATACCAGGCCATACTTTGGTATACTGTTCACAGACTGTGAGCCTGGTGACATGTTCCAGCAAAGTGCTGTTGGAGGGGACGGGGTAATAGCTCCTGTCCATTTGGTGAGGAAGCAAGTGTTTTCAGGATTGACTGAGCCCCAGCCCAAGGGTCTTCACCCAGTTTTCTCCTGAGGTCCAGAGTTTAGTGTGTAGTTCAATGTTGCTCAGCTCCTTGCACCTTTGGGACACATCTTGAGTTCCTCATATGGTGGAAGGATTCTCCCAGTTGGCCTTCATCTGCATTTTACTACTCATAGGCCAATGATTTCCTTGGTAGAGAAATTAGTGACCCGGACTGAAGGAGGTCACTAAAGGAGGCACAAGTATGTCTGATATCAAATACATTCTCTCCTTGACCACATGTGATCCAAGGCTGATGGCCTCTTCTGTCTTTGCCTCTTCCCTTTGTAAGGTACTTCTTCTCTGGACTGCATCATCAGCTGCTTGACTTTTTTATTTTTTAAATGGACTTCTTTCTTTTTTTATTATAATCTTTTTTATTGTTAAAAGAAAAATTTAGGTTTACTCCCCTTGTCCCAGGCCCTCCCGTTCCCCCAATACCCCACCCGCGCCCTCCCCTTGCTTCCTTAAGATGGGGCAGGATACCCTGCCCTGTGGGAAGCCCATTTCTTTCTTTCTTTCTTTCTTTTTTAGATTTATTTATTATGTATACAACATTCTGCCTTCATGTATTCACGCATGCCAGAGGAGGGCGCTAGATCTCATTACAGATGGTTGTGAGCCACCATGTGATTGTTGGGAATTGAACTCAGGACCTCTGGAAGAGCAGCCAGTGCTCTTAACCACCGAGCCATTTCTCCAGCCCCAGCTGCTTGACTTTTAAACAGTGTCTTAAGCCTTGAGTCATTGGATTCCACACCCAAACGTTTCCACCGAATTTCCCACACTGACACACCTTTGCAGCCACAGCTCTGTGGAATGCTATAATCAGTGAATGGTGCCTTTAAGAGGAGCCATGGAAGGAACTGCTGTGTGGTCTGGGTGGGGTTCTCCTGAGGAGACATGGAGTTGTCATGATGAACAGCAAACAGAATCAGTGGTGTCGTTTCTTTGTACCACTGCTGCAAAGCTGAGAACCAGATCGCCACTCACTTCTAACAAGAGTGAAGGCTTACAGCTGACATTTTATGATCCATGGTGCTCAGCTCTATCACATTAAGTTTTGCCCATCATATCACCCATTTTTTCATCATCCTTTTAAAGGGAAAAAGGTAATTGGCAAATACAGTTCTGTTGTGGGATAATGCTCTTGTTCACGGGAAAGATTTTGTCACTTATATTAATTTAATAAAACACTGATTGACTATAGCCAGGCAGGAAGTATAGGCAGGACAACTAGACTAAGAGAATTCCGGGAAGAGGAAAAGTGAAGACACAGTCACCAACCAGATGCAGAGGAAAAAAGATGAGAATGCCTCACTGAGAAAAGGTATCAAGCCACATAGCTAAACATAGACAAGAATTGTGGGTTAATTTAAGTTGTAAGAGCTAGTTAATAATAAGCCTGAGCTAGTAGGCCAAACAGTTTATAAATAATATAAGCCTCTGTGTGTTTCTCTGGGACAGGACCAGGTAGGACAGAAACATCCATTTACAATTCTGAGAAGTATAAAAATAAAATAAAAATCAGCACTTTGCTGTTCTAAGAAGTAAATCGTGGGAGTGTGGCAAACTATTTGCTTCTCGTTCACATTGTCTCTTTGGTGTTTTTCCCATAGAGGGTGTTAGATGGAATGAGTTGTTGTAGGACACCAACTGTAATGCTCTGTGTGTGTGTGCATGTGTGTGTGTGGTATATGCATGTGATGTATGATGTGTGTGTTGTATATGTGTGATATATGACGTGTGTGTAGTATTTGTGATGTATGGTGTGTGGGGTGTATATGTATGATGTATGACATGTGTGGTATATACATGTGATGTATGACATGTGTGTATGTGTGTGGTGTATGCATGTGATGTATGACATATGTGTGTGATGTATGATGTGTGTATATGTATGTGTGGTATATGCATGTGATGTATGACGTGTGTGTGTATGTTTGTGTGGTGTTAGCATATGATGTGTGCTCTGTGTGTATGTGGTACATGTGTATGATGTATGGTATATGGGTATGATGTATGATGTATGATACATGTGGATATGCTTGTAGAGGCCAGAGGACAGTCTTGGGTGTTGTCCTCACCTCCTCACCTTTCACCTTGTTTTAGGCAGGATGTTTCTGTTGTTTGCATACGCCAGCCTTGCTTACAGATTTTAGAAATTCTCGTCTCTGCCTCCTGTCTCACTACAGGCACACCAGGATTGCAGACACATGTGGTTTTCCTGAGTTTCTGGGGATTTGAACCCAGAATATGCATACAAGGGCTTTGACCACTGAGGCTTGTCTCCAGGCCTGGATTCCTTGTGTTTCCTTCCTCTTACCTTCATATTTTACATCTTCCTATTTTATTGCTATTTCTATTGTCCCTGTTTGAGTAAAAGAGGGTTGATTGAATTAACCAGGCCTGTAAACTTTAAAGTTTCAAATTTAATAAACTCTGAACCGGCATTTTAATTTTATTATTATTATTTGAAACAGGGTTTTACTATGCAGCTTTGGATGAGCTGATCTCATTATATAAACCAGATTGGCCTTAAACTCATAGAGAAACCCCTGCCTCAACCTCCCAAGTGCTGTGATTGAAGGCATGTGCCATTACTCCAGGCTCTAACTGGTATTATTTGATCTAACAAAGTTTTACTCAAAAGGACTGTGTAGGAGATCATGAATAAAGTAATCCCACACTAAGTCAGAATTGAGTATAATAAGTGGTTCTTTATTTATGAGGTACTCACAGATCACAGTTGTCTGAACTAACAGGAAACAGGAACCAAATCCAGCATCCAGGGGAGAGAGGAGAGAGAGAGGGCGGGCGCACAAATGAGCACCTTTTTGGTAACCAAGGCCATACCCAACCTGGTCCAGTGTCTAAAATGCCACTGGTTGAAGGAGGTTCCCCAGCAGGACTGGAAAGTATTACAATTTGAGACTTTTTCCCCAGAAGTTTCTGTCTTGAAATTTATAGTATTGGTAAGAATTGATGGATAAATGAGCAGATAGGCAAGGCCATTAAAGAGAGCTGGCTTGAATAGATTAAAGGGCAGGAAATAAGTAGTTAAAGAGAAGCAAGAAATAGGATTAAAGTTGATATTTTTATAGCTCATGCAGGGAAAACAGGAAGTGATGTAAGTCAACGAAGTGACCTTATGTGAAGAAGCAAACGGGTTCAAAACCCCGGGGAGAAGTCATCTTGGATGCTGGCAAGGATCCTCCCTGGGGCTCCTGGGATACAATTACTGGATGGAGTAGACATCTGAGCTCAGTAGCATATTGCCCTTTCTTTCTTCCTCTCCCTCTGAATGGCTACCAACCCAGCTAGCAATCCTGTTATATCCTACTTTGTAAAATGATTGCACTGGCCAAAACAAAAGATCGCCTTTTGGGCTCCCAAAGATGAGCTCATGTATTCTGAACCTCTTGGGTATGATCAGTAAATAACAACTTCATGGGAAGAATGATCAGCCTGCAATTCGGCAAACCTTGGCTGTTTCTCTGACCATGAGTGTCTTCATGGGGGCGGGGGAGACTGTAAAATCTGTAAGATGGTAGGTGAATTTCCCTAGTGATGGTGCCGGTTTTCTAACTTTCTGAGAGGGAGGGAGTCTTTGTGGGATCCTCCGCCTGATCTCCCCTTCCCCGAACTCAAGAGATCCACCACTTTAAGCTCTTGGGATTCCAGGTGTGTGCCATCATGCCCAGCTTCTAAGTGAGGTATTGGAAGGCTGGATTTAAAGGCTGTTAATAGATAATAATGAGTAGCCGCGCTTTCCAGAGGCTGACGGTAAAGGGACCATAAGCCTAGAAGACGAATTGGTGTAGAAAACCCTTGTAAACAGACCAGCACAGTATTGGCTTCCCACACCCTTGCTGGAGGATATCTGTGGTATTTTACATCCTGCCAGCCCACGTCTGCAGCTCTGCTTTCTGCTTGGAGAATTAAAGCAAGAAAAGGTAGTGTCTCTGAATCTTCTAAAGATCTTTCTACAGATTTGCTATTATCGACACCAAAATGAAAGCTTTGATCTAGAATGTGTCCTGGCTTCCTGACTCCAGCCCCATCCTCTCTTCCATGCCCCACCTAACCATGTACAGCATGGCTGAGTTCATTACATCTCATGGCTTCTCCTGTGTTTTCTCCTTCCACTGGGTGATTATGGCTTTCCTTAGACTGTCACTTATTCCTCCCATTACCCCACTTCTCATGGTCACCCATCTCCACCCCACCTGAGTTTTATGGAGGGCTTCCTGATGACTGCAGGCAAATTACACTTTCTTTACCTACAGTGTTCACGTCATTGGACCACACACTGCATTTAGCTGCACTCGGGTGCTTATCCCAGCTGGGTTCTAATAATTCACTGTGGTCCAAATGATTCCTTCTCCATTGCTGACCACCTCCACCCCAGCACAGTAGGGACAAACACTTGTTGGATAGAAGAACGACAGAATGGATGGCAAAGCAGAGACTTTGGTAATGTTCCTTTGGTTCGTACCATCCCATTGCCTCTTCATTTAGCTGAGAAGAGAGAAAATTTGACACATTCACTGGTACTTTTTGTCCTGTGAGCCATATATAACTGACTTTTTAAAATTAACCAAAATAATCTTCATGCACTTTTCTATTATAACCAAACTATAATTTTAACTCATATTTAGTTTTATTCTAGACATGCATTCATATCAGGATTTTTTAAAAGAAGTTATTTCACTTTTATTTACGTGTCTGTATGGATTCTGCTAGTGCCCACAGAGACCCAAGGTGTCAGATAGCCTGGCACTGGAGACTATATTAGACTATGTAAAATTATTTATATTATTAAAGGCTTTAATGATATATGATATACATTATTAAAAGCCATGATCCATCTGACTATAAATTTTTAAAAATTAATTTATGTATGACATGTTGGTGAGGGCTGTGGAGGTCAGAGAACATTGTGCAGTAGGTAGTTCTTTCCTATCATGTGGTCCTGGGGCTTGAACTAAGGTCCTCAGGCTTGGTGGCAGGCACCATTAGCTGCTAAGCCTTCTTGCCAGGCCAGGACTGCAAGTTTAATCATTAAAGCTTAAGTAATTTTGAAATTACTTTAAAATTTTTCTAAAAGCATTTTCTCAAAAGATATAACTCCTAGACAAAACATAAAATAGAGTAATAAACCTAAAAAAAGAAATGTGTCTTTTGTAGTAGGGTATGTGCAGACCCTGCAGTAATAGAATACTAATAGAATAATTCCCTGTTCTGAATATGGGGCGTTTCTCCTTTGGTCTGGATTGTATGCTTGGAGGAGGCTGACATTCACTAAAGGGAGGCCCGAGGCTGCAAAGCTGAGTTCTGAATACTACTGAGGGTTCCCGCACCAATACTGAGCCCAGCACAGAGGTGGCTACTGATCCTCTATTCATCCGCAGACTTACATCACCTCGAATATGCAGGTATTGAAGGTTGACTAGAGACTTATTTATTTATAGATTCGGAGGGCCCATGCAGGGACTGTAGCCCTTGCTCCAACTTCTCTAGACTTAGTGAGGAGGATTAATAAATGGGTGGCATTTAAACATCAGGCATGTGAGGTGGTTCTAGCTATGGCCAGAGCCTTGGCTGGGCCATTATCACCTATCCCACCTTCATTCCTCAAATTGCCTTAGCTGGGAGTTGCCCCCATTAGACTGGCTTTCTGTGAGTGAGAGATAGTCAAGACTTCCCACGGTCCTGACCCTTCATGAGGCAATATTAATTGTTAGAGACGATAAATCTTAGAAGGGTTCAGAGATGGAACATCATTAGAAATTGTAGAGGAGAAGCCCAGCATGGTACCACACAGCTGATGTCCTAGTGTTCTGGAGCCTGAGGCATCAAACTCTGGGATTTGAGTTTCCTGGGCTACATAGTGAGTTCCAAGCCAGACTTTGCAGAGGTGAAGATATATTTCAGCAAGCTCTGCTCTGGTCACAGGGGAGTCTGCACACAGGTACTTGTATAACTCCAAAATGCCAAGGAAAGTCACATACACTTTTCAAGTATCATCTGTGGTTTCACTTCCATTAGACTGAGTTCTAGATAGAGTTGCAATTTATAATACGAAGGTTCTTAACCTGTGGGCCTTGATCCCTTTGGGGCACTGAATGACCCGTCCACAGGGGTCACCTAAACCCATCAGCAATATCAACTGTTTTCATTACTGTTCACAAAAGTAGCAAAATTACAGTTATGAAGTAGCAACTAAAACAATGTTATGGTTGGGAGCTACCACGGCATGAAGACCTATATTAAATCGTTGCAGCGTTAGGAAGACTGAAAACCACTGTTATAACACAAGAATTCTGTTATAAATTGTTGCTTGCTTCAGAACCCATTTCCTAGACTGTCGACATGTTCCAGAGAAACATCCTCTCTTCTTACTAGTCTGAGCTACCCCACACTGACCCACAACAGTTATTTTGTATGTGTGCACTGGGGGCCATTTGGGAATGGGAAGGAGATGGATCTATACTGATCCAGAATAGACTAAGTTGGGAATGCCACATTTAAAAATAGATTGGGCATTGACTCAGTCAAAAATGATGGCCTCCTAGCCTGTTTCCTCAGACGTAACCAATCTTGTTGCCATGGCTATACCATTGGGTTCATCTCAAAAACTACAGCTTTACCTCTTTTGCTCTCAGGAGATTATGACCAAGTTCTAGATAGGCCAAGGAAGGTGGATGTGAACAGAATAGTGGCTAGTTCACACTTTAGTTGGAGAAGTGATTGCTTGGCTAGGCTTGGTGTCTTTCCTGATTAGATAGATGTAAATCATCCTTCCGTCTATGTTTTTGTTGTCTTTTTTACTCATTGGATTGTTGACTGAGGTTTCTGTCCTGCCTGGTTCCCACAGTCGTTAAGTCCCAAAGACATCACACAGAGGTCTACATTAATTATGCTCTGATTGGCCTAGTAACTCAGGCTTCTTATTAACTCTTACAACTTAGAGTAGCCCATAATACTTGTCTGTGTTAGCCAGTGGCTTGGTACCTATTTCAGCGAGACAGTCACATCTTTCTTGCTCTGTGTCTGGATTCCTCTGTGTCTGGGTGATGACAGCTGACTGACTCTTCCCAGAATTCTCCTGTTCTCCTTGCCCCACCTCTACTTCCTGCCTGGTTACCCTGCCTATACTTCCTGCCTGGTTACTGGCCAATCAGCGTTTATTTAAAATACAAGTGACAGGGTACAGACCATTGTCCTACAGCATTGGGTACCTAACTATTCCCCTGCATTATGGTTTTCTGCCCTTTCTCTTTCTCCTTCTATGCATAATGTCTTTCTTTGGGCACTGTAACTCTTCAAAAGCAGGCATCAGATTGGCTGTAGATTTGGGCATATATAATCTCTTTATTTGCTAGCACAAATATTTGCCGCTGGTGACACATGAATAAAGTATAAGAAAGTAGCTGTCATTGTCTACATGAGATGCTGACCCAGATGAAGGGTTGCTGGGTAAACCTTCCCTGTGAAATTCTAGACACTTAGCAGTTTAGGCATTGCAGAAAATCTGTATATGAATAGGTAAAGGTATCAAGTAAACTCTACTTCCAAAAATCAAAAAAGCAGATGAAATTCAACCCCTGGACACCATTTGCTGACCTTTGGTCTACAGACTCTCTCCACCAAGATTTTCGCAGAAGTAATAAAAAAGATGGTATGTGTTGTTCTTTTTGGCGCGGGTGACAGACACAGAAAGAGACACACACGAACGAACCCACTTGGAGTTTTATTAGCGGGGGAAGGTGCTCAGTCCCATCTGAGGAAGCGGAGAGTGCGGGAAGAGAAAGAGAGACCGGGAAGATGTCGCCACTGCCTTTTAAAGGTTGCCTTGCACATGTGCATCAGGGTGGGTTGTGTGGGTATGTCAGATGCTGATGACGAAGATGGCAGGCGACCCATTCCTTGCACATGCGCAGGGGTGGAGGTAGCCGCAAATGCACACACGTGGGTCACGCCCCCAAGGGTCTGCCCACATGCAGCTGCCTTTAGGACCCAGGAGTGCAGCCTTATGGGTGATTAGATGATAACAGTATGACAGAAGATGAATTTGGACCTAGCTACTCAGTCTTTATTCAGTAGGATAAGGCGAGTACAGAAAGGATACATCATGTCATGGTTACTGCCCATGGAGCTGGAGTAGCAGGAGTTAGTACTATGGAGCAAGGTGGTGAGTGTGCAAGTGGGTATACATTTCAGTCATTTTCTGTGTTGCGGCTCCAGTGCCCAAAAGGTGTGAAATTTAAAAAAAAAAAAAAAGAGTGAGACAACTGTGACTAAAGTATAGTGTGAGCCACAGTCTGGAGTCAAGGACATAATCGGTCATTTGATAAATTCTGATTCTTTGGGGCAAAGTGATATGATGGGCAAAAGGTGGCATTGAAAGGCGATGTATTGCCATGGGTGTTCATTCCCATAGATTTCTCTTCAGCATGATCACTGACTGAATCATGGGGGAGACAGATAAAGCCATACAACTTCCCTCAAGGGTTTGGTAAAGAGTGAAGCACTGTTAGAAACTGTTAGAAGGGCTGGAGAGGTGGCTCAGCGGTTAAGAGCATTGCCTGCTCTTCCAAAGGTCCTGAGTTCAATTCCCAGCAACCACATGGTGGCTCACAACCATCTGCAATGAGGTCTGGTGCCCTCTTCTGGTCTACAGGCATATACACACAGACAGAATATTGTATACATAATAAATAAATAAATATTTTTTTTTAAAAAGAAACTGTTAGAGTACTATTAATGATAGGACTTGAATGTAAGCACCACTTTGAATGTTTACTGATCCTCTAAGGTAGCCAGGTCTTCAAGGGTCAGGAAATTTGACTTCTTAGCTGATGACTGATAAACCCATCCCTGGAACCTGTGCTGCTCTGAGGGAAGGACTATCAGCCAAGTGGCTGGCAAGGCTCCCTTCACACCTGCCTGGCTGCTTTGCACACCACAGGGCTGTTCAAGAATGCTCAACCACTGCAGTTGCTGCCTCCAAAAACTCCTCTCCTGACTACTATGGTCACACAGCCTGCTGTTGCAAACCTTGGGGGAGCTCTTCCAAAGATTTTTACTCAAGCCAGAAGGGGAAGCACTGCCTACTGATGGTCCTATATAGCATTTGAACTGTGGTTGGTTCCAATACTGCTGTCATTTGCACAAAGGTCACTGTGATTGGTATAAGCATCCTTGCCCATATTTTTGCTGTATTTAAGGATGCTGTCCAGCTCAGTCGTCCAGGCAGTTGGGAAGAAAACACCTTCTAGTGCTGTTCCTTGGTGTTGCAACATGGGCTTAACAGAAGGTTCTTTTCTGGTCTGGAGGGAGTGGGAAGACAGAGGGGGGGAGGGAGGGAGGGAAGGAGGGAGGGAGGGAGAGAGAGAGAGAGAGAGAGAGAGAGAGAGAGAGAGAGAGAGAGAGAGAGAGAGANGAGAGAGAGAGAGAGAGAGAGAGAGAGAGAGAGAGAGAGAGAGAGAGAGAGAGTCAAGGAAAGGCAAAGACAAACTGAACCTGGCATCAGCTTTTGAAATTGCAAAGCCCTCCCCCAGTGACACATTTCCTGCAACAAGGCTATACCCTTAATCCTTCTAATCCTTCTCAAAGGTTGCCATTTGCTGGTAACTAAGCATTCAAATAGTTGAGCCTATGGGGTGCATTCTTAGACCACCACACCCTGTCTCCAAACAATAACGGGCAAAAAGCAAACAGCAGCAACAGCAAACATTAACTCACATGCTGTTGGTGCCATTTGTTTTGGTTTCCCAGGTGCCATGGAGCCTGGGGCCTTGAGGAACTTCTCTGTTCTTAGTATCATGGTTTTTCTCTTGTGAAATGGTTCTGAGCTTTCAAAATGGATCAAGCACTACCCTGCTCCTCACCTTCAGGGGACACTTAGGAGCCTGTGTTGATCTACTGCTCTGTCAACCACCAGCAGTTTCCAAAGTCAAATGTGGATGTGAGTTTTGCAAGGTAATATGAGCTGGGCCTCGGGGTATTACGTGTCCCTTGAGCTCATATCCCATGGACTATTTTATTGAATGTGGCGCATGGCTGCATTTAGTACAAGGGACTGAGGGCTGTAGTCCTGACCATGAGCCACATTCCAGCTAATCCTGATCACCTTGGACGAAGGAAGAGGAGTCTAATGGAAATTTAATTATATTTCCCACGATTCTGTTGACCAGAAACAAGGTAACTTTGTTTCAGGGGTGGTCACTGAGCTGCCAAGGCACCCCAGGGCTTCCTTCCTCTGCAGGAAAGTTACAGAGAAACATGATTGCTTCCTGAAAAATTTAAAAGGGAATTGTGGCAATTCAGCATTTTTAATTTGTCTGGAACAGGCTCATTTGACACCTTGCTGGGTTCATTATAAGCAGCCCTCCAGGCAGAAACTTCATAGGAAAGGATGAAGTCTAAGGATAAGCTAAAGAAGACGGGGGAGGGACTCTAACAGTTCCAGCAGTATTTGAGGCCAGACTTTGCATTTATGAGAGGACACATGAGAAGCAGGAGAAAGACAGCTGAGGAAAGATTCCCAGAGTACAATTTTACAGAATGATTTCCTTTAGAAGAATTGTGATTAGAAGCAATAAGAGTCAATGCTGTAGAAATGTCATAGATTGCTAGTATAATGACATTTCATTAGCTTGGTGTCAATGTGGCTTCCCCAAATAGGAAATCCATGACTTAGGATAAAGACAATGTAACTTAGAATATAACAAAGAACACCGAGGCTAACTCACCATTAGGGGATACACAGAGAGAAATGCATTAGCTTGACTCTATGGATTTCGTAACCACGTTGGCCCACTCACATATTCCTGGTTCTGACTGGTCAGGCTTGGCTGCTGCTATTAATGGATATTACAAGGGTGACCTTGGAATGTTAGAAGGGTTTCCCATTCATGTTTCTTTTCATGATGCTTCAACATAATTGTTTTGCCTAATGAGGTGGTGAGTGTGCTGTGGATACTTGTGTATTCTTAAATACTCCAAAATCTCCACTGAAGTATTAACGAGGCCTCAGTAAAGCCTTGTTTTAAAGAGTTGACAAATGGAATATACACATACATGTTTTACCAGATGTATAAAATAATTGTCCCTAGCTAGCTTCCTGTTTGTACCCTTCATCTACAGTAGGCTGACATGGGTGGACAAACATGGATTGACCATTGGTCTGAAATTAGTGGAAAAACAACTCTGCAGCTCTACAAAGGCAGCCTCTCTCAATGGGGGAGAGAGTAGACAGAGCCAGTTCTCACTTGGTGGCTCTGCAGGGAGGCTCTGGGAATTTCAGCACACCTACAAGCCATCATGAAGGTGGTGTTCTAGAACACTCATCTTGTAGCACTCTTCCACTGAGGGAAGAGAAGCACCATCCCATCATATGCCAAAAGGATTGCCAGGCTACCCTATGGGTATCATGTTTTGTTATTGAAGCAGCGTAATTTGAGGTTTCTCCCCTGCCTGCCAGTTCCTGAATAACCACTCTGAGGCTTAATATTAATTACAAACTGTTTGGCCTATTAGCTCAGGCTTATCATTAACTAGCTCTTACCACTTAAATTAACCCATCTCTATTATTCTATATTTTACCACGAGACTCATGGCTTTTTTACATCTTGCCTCCCTAGCAGCTGTTGGCATCTCTCTGACTCATCCTTCTTTTCCCCATCTCTCTGCTTGGATTTCCCACCTGGCTCTATTTTGCCTGGCTATTGGCCAAACCAACTTCTTTATTATCCAATGGTAATAAGACATATTCACAGCATACAGAATGGCATCCCATACAAGGCGGTACTTAACAAAGGGACATTAACACATCTCTGGTGGACATGATATCCTGGCTATTTCCCCCATGGCTGTGCTGACAAAAGCAATTTAAAGGGGGAAAGGATTTGTTTTGGCTCATGATTTGAGGGGATAGCCCATTCTGGAGGGAAAGCTGTAGTGGCAGGAGCCTGAGGGGGCTGGTTACATTGTATCCCAGGCAGAAAGCAGAGAGTGATGGATGCTTGTGTTCAGGTTATTTTTCTCTGTTTCAGACACTCCTGGGTACCCCCACTGGGAATGGTCTCACCCATAGTTAAGATGGGTCTTTTCATATCAGTTAACCTAGAAGGTAATTTCTCACAGACATTCTCAGAGGCTAAACTATCCCCTCACAGGTGTCCCTGGAGACTTGTCCAGGTGACTCTAGAGTCCATCAGGTTGACAACACTAAACATCAGAGATGGCGAATAAGATGTTGAAGATTCATCCAGGAGAACATTAAGGAGCTAGATATTTTTCCTAACAGTTTTGTGAACAAGATCAAATAAAGTGAGATTTTTTTAAAAAAACTTTTTTATTTTTATTTTTTTTAGATAGGCTCTCATATATAGTATAAGCTGGCTTTTGAACTCCCCATGCAGCCAAGTTTCAGGAGCTACTGAGTACCAGCCTCAGCACTCCTTCAGGGTTCAGAACAGGACTTCTACGACAAGCAGAAACTGGCTTAGGAATGGGATCTGAGAGGTAGAACAAACTAACTGATGCAGGCATATTTTTCCTGCATGTTTCTTCATTCCTTGGGGGAAGATGAGCATAAGACCATAAGGCATATGGCATAAGATATAAGGCAAAGCGTAAGGGTAAGGGATATGGGCATAAGGCCATCTGATGTAAGGCATAAGGGGTAATAAAAGTGTGATCTCCACAAAACTTTCAGTTTATATAGGTATGCAGACAAGTTAACAATCACATAGGCGGTAACAATAGTATAAAACATGCATTTTCACAGAGTCACAAGAAACAGGTGGATCTGGCAAGGTACCCCTGGGACTGGGAACACAGCTTTGATAGCTATACTAACCTGTGGGCTTGATTTGCCTTAGTGTCTAGCTGGTTGAGCTAAAAGGACTTTCTTCTGGGGACCCTGCTTTTGACTCCAGCAGGTGAGAGTTTTTCTCTCTGAAGCTAGTTTTAGCGACTCAGGCCTTTTTCTCGTATAAACAGCTAATTTCCTGGGCTGTGATCCTAAGTTAGTTGAAACCAACATAAAGGGTAAATACAGAATATTAGTAGCCTGTTAAGTCAGAACAGAAGACAGTAGTTGCACCGTCCTGAGTCTGCTGTTAGAGCAGCCTGTTACCTCCTGGATGAGGCTCTTTTCTATCGGTGACTACTGTCAATAAAGAAAATTTGTGGGGACTATTTTTATGTAGATTTTGGCTATGAGAACAAGGACTTGACTGAATTCTTTTTATACCATGACTGCATATGTGGGGGGAGGTATCTGATTGCCCTACAGGAAAAGTCAGGTTTAGACACTGCTGGGATACTACAGAAGGGAGAAATGCCATCATTTCACAAGATTTTTACAGAACTGACAGTGACTTATCCAAAGGACAGATATCCCTGTAGCTCTGCATAAACAGATTCTCCAGGTGGAGTGTCCACATACACTTTCCGAGGATAGTCCAATAGATCTGTCAGCTGTACATCTACTGTATAATAAACACTTGTGGGCTCGCCACTGACTTCTGATCCTTCTGCCTCCACCCTTGAATGCTGGGATCCTATTTATATCCTACTGTACCGCATTTGTATGATGTTAGAAATCAAACCCAGGGCTTTGCAGATGCTAGGTAAGCTCTTTCTCCCCTGAGCTACATCCCCAGTTCAAGATATTTACATTCAAATATCTGAGAGAGTATCATAAGAAAAAGTGGTCCCCTCGAAAGCGTTGTGTCTAAGCAAGGAAACCTGTCTCAAGCCTGGGGAGGGCAGGCAGGCAGAGTTCAGTTCAGCTGGAGAGACTGTTAAACCTCTTTTGTCTCTTCATTGCTTCTCATACTGTAGGAACTGTGTCCCTAGAGGAACTCAGGCAGACGCTGCAGACACCAGTAACATAGCAGGAGGCTGGTGCTGGAGAAACCATCAATGTCTACACCTTAAGAGCCTGCTAAGTAAATAAGCCAGGACCAGGATGCAAAACCAACTTGTTTCTCAAGTGTCTCTTCAGCATCCCCTGTTAAAAACAAAACTTCAGAGCTATTCGGTAAAGGAAAAGTATTTGAAGTCTCAGATCCATTCAGACAAGGCAATCCAATGGGGTAAATTTGAAGCAGATCGGCAAGGCATTGGTAATCACCACAGGGGTACTAGGAGAGCTTGTGCACCACTGAAGATGGCAGCTGCATTTGAGCATGGCCAAGCTGTCGAGGCCAAGGGAAGAAGGAAGCAGGCCCAGAGCATGGTAGACAAGGTCCCGCTTACTAGAACGGAAAGCAAGGAAGAAGCCTGTGGCTATCCCATGGTCCTGGAGATAGCTCAAACATGGCATGGATGATTCACAGAGATCCAAAACCATGTATGAGGCTTATAAACATGTAGGGCATTAGAATGAAGACACAGAGGATAAGGGCAGGATATTGAAAAGCCAAGAAGCTGGCTTGAGTAGTGGTATCTGGAATCGGGCCCTTAATCCTTAAGATACCCTTCATTTCTCATGTTCTCTGAGGTTTCAACATTGTACAAATGGGGCACAGGAGTACATGAATGGAACCCTAGTACTCAAGAGGTAGAGACAGAAGGATCCATAGTTCAAGGCTATCCTTTGTTGCATGGAGAGTTCAAGACTAGCCTATATTAGACCTCTGATGTCCATTGAAAATTTGGAAGACTGTGAAATTTAGAGAACTATAAACTCAGATGCCTTGCAAAAGATTAGTCAGTTGCTATAATGTTTCTCTGCCCACACCTTCATATTTCCCTTGCTGGCTAATGAAAGGCTTTAGGTTGCTGATAGCGTGATAAGCACTTTGTGAGGGTAGGTTTGATTGGCACCTTTTTATTTTTATTAAGCTAAGCTAGTAATCTCAGGAAGACATTTGAGTTTAGAAGGTTGTGAGGTTTTTCTCCCAGAAGCGACACACCTTGCTATGTGTAGCTGTTGTGTGTAGCCTTACTCTCTCTCTCTCTCACAGAGATCCGCCCGCCTCTGCCTCCCGAGTGCTGGGATTAAAGGTGTGCGCCACCACCGCCTGGCTGGCCTTACTCTTATATGAAGGTTCATTTAATTAGTTTATTCTGTTTAGTGTGATTGTGCTGCCATTTAACTGGTGGAGTTGGAATGTCTGCCAGTGACTAAACATTGTAATCAGCAATAGTTGTGAAGTCTGCAATTAAGTGAAAATATCCAAGTCAAATCTCCCTTAGAAACTGCATGGCCTGCATGTGCCTTTCACACTGAGCTAGGAGAAAATGTCATAATATTTATACTGATGTGCTTAAACCTACTAGACATTAGACAACAAACTTCCACTGGCACAACACTAAAATTATTAATATTTTCACATAGTGAGGTTCTTAGCTTTGAAACTTGAGACAACAACATTGTGGTCTCTGCCTGCCATCTTGCTTTTCAGGGAGTATCCTTATTTTTATCTAAATGGTTCAGCACCTTATCTGTATTGATCTGTTCTGTCTCTTTAAGAGACAAGCTATACCCACGCCCTCCCCATCCTGCTGAGGCAGGCAGATCTTCCTTCCTGCTTGCAGCCTGAGTCCCTTCCTTTTCCTTCTTACTCTCAAAGAGGCAGCTTCTGCCTTTCCCCACTTCTCCCCTTTCCCCTTCTCTCTCTCTCTCTCTCTCTCTCTCTCTCTCTCTCTCTCTCTCTCTCTCTCTCTCTCTCTCTGTTCCCCTTTCTCTGCTCTTCTTCCCCTTTTCTTCCATAACACACTAAATAAATATCCAACTTCACTGCATGTCGTGCCTATCCATTCTGTCTCACATCCTGCAGCATGGTCTCGTGGCATGCCCATCTGTCTGTCTCTCCTTGTGGCCTGCTGCAGCCACTCAGGGAACTGTGCCGTCCCTTCCTGGGACTGGCTGCTCTTGGGACCCGCTGCCCACTACTGCCACTCAGAGACCTGCAGCGTTTCTGCCACTGCAGCTGCCAGGGATCCTGCAGCATTTTTACTTTTACCATTATATTATCTATACAGTTCAATGATTGGCCATCTTAGCAGGGGCTGACCTTCATTCCTCTGGCCATCCAATGTGGAGCTTAGCTTTGAGTCTGGGATTCGCAGCTGTACTAGCTATACTCAGAGAAGTTGGGTGGTGACTGCTGTCTACTGTGAATCAGTGAAAATAAATCCATATTCAGGTCCTAAACAAGGTGATGCTTATGTGCAAAATATGGATAAAGAGAACTTTCAGGTCTCAACATCACACTCCAGTCTCTGATTCTAGTGCATTCATGAGGCTTAAACTGAATCCTTCTGTGTGGTTCCCCTGAGAGACATCTTGTGTCTTTAGAGTAATTTCTGCTCTTGCTTAAGCCAACTCAAATAAATATATATTCCTTTGTCTAAAGAGTAAATATACCAGAAGTCATTATTCAGGCCTATGGGAAACACATCAAGATCTTAGTAGAGAAATGGACAGTGGCCATGAATGGCTCTCAAAAAGAGAAAAGGGAATAAAAATATTAATAAACATGAAAATGTGTCAGCCTCATTAGTAGCCAAAGGAACAGGAAAACAGGACAGAGAACAAATATTTTCTTTTTGAGGGAAAAGCAAAAACCAAAACAAATTGCCCAAAACAAAGATAATTCTTGTATAAATTACTTTGCTCTTCTTGTTGTAAAAAGTACACTTAAGCCGGGTGGTGGTGGCACATGCCTTTAATCCCAGCACTCAGGAGGCAGAGACAGGCGGATCTCTGTGAGTTCGAGACCAGCCTGGTCTGCAAGAGCTAGTTCCAGGACAGGCTCCAAAGCTACAGAGAAACCCTGTCTCGAAAAAAAAAAAAAAAAAAAAAAGTAAAAAGTAAGTGAGAGAAAAAAGGGTTTATTTGGCTTATGGTTCCAACAGGACAGAATCTGTCATGGCAGAGAGGGCATGACAATAGTCAAGGAGAGCGAGGCTGAAGGAGCAGAAAGAGAGTACAGGGATTGAGGCAAGGTCCCCAGTGAAGTACTTCCTCCATCAAGGCTCCACCTCCTCAAGGTCCCCAGTGATGTACTTCCTCCATCAAGGCTCCGCCTCCTCAAGGTCCCCAGTGATGTACT
>JAQHUG010000793.1:107857-136852 GCA_028555095.1 Dicrostonyx torquatus | reverse complement strand
AGTGATGTACTTCCTCCATCAAGGCTCCACCTCCTCAAGGTCCCCAGTGATGTACTTCCTCCATCAAGGCTCCACCTCCTCAAGGTCCCCAGTGACGTACTTCCTCCATCAAGGCTCCACCTCCTCAAGGTTCCATAACCTCCCCAAAACACAGCTACCAAGTCAAGTATTCAAATCCATGAACCTATGAGGGGAATCACTCATACCTTTGGCCATGGTATTTATCACAGCAATAGAAACCTAACTAATACATTTGTATGATGACTTTGAGCCATTTCCACCCTCCTCCCACCTCTTCCCTTTCCCTCCTCTCTCTGCTTGTGGAACCCTTCTGCTTCTTTGGAAGGTTACCCATTAAGTTCAATTAGAGTTTTCTGCCTGGGTATGGGAGGGAAGTTGATGTAAATACAGTTTTCTAAGGGCCACATGGACAGGCTCCTTGGGGGGAAGAGGGGTTATAAACAGCAGATCTGGACTTCTGTAGGTACTCAGGCTGCATAGGCCCCCTGGCCATTTGGACCTTAGCCAAGGGGCCCATTCTGGGCTGTAACTGGCCTACTTATGAAGATAAGTTGTACAATGTTTTGGAAAACAAAGATAATTAGCCAAGCAAATGACTACAGATCCAATTTGTGGATATGCAAAAAGTAAAATACTCCCAGAGGAAGTGAAGATAAGCAGTTTTTTAAAGCCATGTTGATGTTTCAGGGGGCTAGGATGGAAATCCCAGGGGCTTTATTTTCCCATACTTAAGGATACTCACACAATTCTGATAGTCCCTGTTACACACACACACACACACACACACACACACACACACGATTAAACAGATTAAAGGAGAAATTCAGTTGCTCAGATTTGGCACAGGGGAAGACTTCACGAGAAGCAAGCTTCACTATGATTCAGTGGAACCAGTCTAGGCCCGAATTTCTTTTTCTCTCTGTTAAATGAAGAAGGCTGATTATTTAAAGGCCATTGCTTCTTACTGGTGTGGCTCATTGTTGAGGAAAGGCAGCAGATGGCAAACTGGGGTATTTTCATTTCCGCTGCTAGCTGAAACTCGAAGAAGAAAATAAAGCCTCATGATTATGCTGCGTTGATGAAGCGATTCAAGTGCAAGAACGTTCTGTAACAAGTTCTCCATCTCCGCCGCCGTGCCTGGGGCATGAGAAATTTAGAAGAACTCGTGTACAAGGGACGTCTTGCTCATTTTGTTGGTCTTATGATGTATTAGTCTGCTCTAACCAGATATCGTAGACTGAGCAGGCTAAAAGCTGGTATTTATTTCTCAGCTCCAGGGGTTGGCACATCTCCAGTGCAGGTGCTAGCGAGGCCACTCTGCGTGGTTGATGGTGACCACTTTCTTGTTGTAATGCCAGAGACGAAGTTCTCCTGTTTCTATTCTTTTTCAGTGAACCAGTCCAGTCATGGGGCCCCACCCTATGACCTCATGTAAGCCCAGTCCACAGTCACAGCCTCCCATGTAGCATCCCACGGGGAATTAGGGCTTTAACACGGGAGTAGAGGAGGGGGCCACACAGCATTCAGTCCCTCACAGAGGGATGGGAGATGGCTTCTGATGAAAGACGGCTGGTCCAGCAACTACAGGGCCGCTTCCTCCCTGACATTCTTATAGAACAACAGAACAAGAATAAAAGGCCATGGTGTGAAAAATGAGAAAAAGAAACAACGGGAAAATTCTGGAACAGAAAGACATGTAGCATGTTCTGTCAACTGTATATTTATATTTGGTGGCTTGAAAACATTTTTATTATCCCTCATTTTCTGGGGTCAGGAACCCAGGCGTGCTTCAGGGTGGCTCACTTCCTGGAAGCTCAGCTGCAATGTCACCACAGGGCTTCCAAGCTCTTGCCTTTGTTGGTAGCCAGGTTCGGAGAAATGGACTATAGGCCTTGCTTTCTGGATGGCTGATGACCAAAGGCTGCCCACACTTCTTTGCCACTTGGGCCTCTCCTGCCAGGTGGCTTAGTTCTCCAAACAAGCTTAACGCAACAACTGGAGGGCATCTGTCAGTAGACAGTCATTTTATCATTCTTTCCACAGCCATTTGTTAGAAGGAAGTTGGTGGGTTCCACCCACACCAAAGGGGAACAGAGAGCACACTAGTGAAAATAGCAGTGTGGCGGGCCTTTGTAAACCAGGCTGGCCTCGAACTCACAGAGACCCGCCTACCTCTGCCTTCAGAGTGCTGGGATTAAAGGCGTGTGCCACCACCACCTAACAATAACTTTTTTATTTTAAAACTAACCCATATTTCTTTTCTATGCTCTGCCACGTGGCTCAGTACCTTTTCTCAGTACAGCAAATTCATCTCCTTCCTTCCTCTAGACTCTCAAGACTCCTCCTCTACTCTCTTTTTGTTTGCTGGTCCCACCTAGCCTTTACCTGTCCAGCTATTTGTAGTGGCATTTCATTTGTATTTTAATAAATAAAGCTTGCCTGAAGGTCAGAGAGTGAAACAGCCGCCCTGATCAGCCTTACAGACCAGGCAGTGGTAACACACACCTTTAAACCCAGTAGACACACTAGTTGCCATAGAAACTGGGTGGTATAAGCCTTTAATCCCAGTGGTGCACACCTTTAATCCCAGCCCTAGAGAGGATTATAAAATGGGAGGAGACAGCTCTCAGTTTCATTCCGAGATTCCTGGAGGTGGGATCACCATTTTGGACTGAGGTCAAGGTAAGAGCTAGTAGCTGGCTGCTTCACTTTTCTGGTCTTCAGGTTGGACCCCAATTTCTCTCTCTGAGTTTTTATTAATCGTGCTTCAGCTATTGGCCAGTCAGCTTCTTTACTGAATCAGTCACGGTGACATATATTCACAGAGTGTAAAGGAATATTCTACAGATATGTTCCAGGGATCTCCCTGTTCCTCTTCCCTATACGGCTACATTGAATAATCCTCCTTTTTCTACTTTCCATTCTAAATCTGGATTTTTTTTTTATTTGGCTCATTGAAGCTGGATGAATGGACATGACTTGAGGCAGAGGTTGTAACCCCACATCTGATAACATCAGGGGTCAGGTCACTTGTGGCCAAGGGTTTTCTCCCAGTTGGCATATTTATTAAGAGTATTGTAGAGTCACAGACAGGGTGTAAACATGATAGAGACCATGTTGCTCATTTCTCTCCAAAGTAACATTTGCAAGACTGAAGTAATATCATCACAACAGAGGCTGACATTGATAGATGTCACCAGTCTTAGTGATGTTTCACAACCTTTTTTGTGAGCTTACTTCTATACTGCTCCATGTTGTGTTCCCTCTATCAAGGATACTCCATGTCACAAGATCTTCCTGTGTCAAGATGCGTCATGTTACAGGACTGTGTTTGAAGCTGCCTACAGGAGTCTGCCCACGATTCCTCCCCCTCCAATGTGCAATCCCAGGCTGAGAATGTAGCTGAGTGGTAGAATTGGGTCAGTGCCCTTAATTCTTAGCCACGAGTTCAACCGCCAGCAACACAAAAGACAAGACAAATGCTTTCAAATCCTTGGTTACACAACAAGTTCTGGGAGAGCCTCTGTTATGTGAGACATTGTCTCAAGAAACCAAAACAAAAAATGTGGACTTGCATCCACATCCCACAAATTCTCGTCCCATCTCACCATTATTACATTCAGAACTGTAGCACTGGACCAGGCCTAGGCCTTCAAACCAGGACGCTGGGAAAAGTCCTGTTCCATATTGGTTCTGTGGTATGGACAGGTTTGGATTCTTTCAAAATGTAGACACTGAGACTCTAACCCCCAGTGTGCTACTTGAAGATGAGGCCTTTGAGAAAAACTAGGTTATTGGTTAGTGCCCTTGTAAGAAGAGATAAGGCAGTGCTTGTACCCCCACCTCAGCTGTGTGAGCACACAGCTAGAAGGTAACCAACTGCAAACCCCACAAGAGCCCTCCCTAGAACCCAGCCATGCCAATACTCTGTGGACTCCCCAGCCTCCAGAACTCTAAGCGGTCAAGTTCAGCTGGTAAACTACCTAAGGAGTCACGTCCTATTATAGCGTCTGGATGTAGGCCGCCTACAAATCAAAGAGACAAATTATCTGTCCAATACCCCCTCCCAGGTCCTGGGCTGTGATTGGGATTTCATCGTGTTTCTTCTTTAGCCACTTTTCATTCATCTTCCTTTCCTGCTGGCCTGCCCTGTGGACCTCAGCTCCAATATCTGGCAAGACAGCAACCTTAAAGAGGCTCCAAACTGTTCGCATAGTTGCAGCAGGTCGAATCTCCGCAATAAATCTTTGCATTGTTTCCGTGAATGTCACACACATGCAGCGGATTGCTTTTCTGACGGAACCAGATCACTGCCCTTAACACTTAGCCATGGGCAGTGGGGAGAAAAGTCAATCACTAAGTACTTTATACAAGTCACCCACAGGATTTGATGGAACCAGTGCTGCTTAACCTATGGACTAGATTGTAGCCCATAAACAGGATTGGTTGAAAATGCTGCTATACTCATAGGTCAGTGCCTCGCTCAGCCATCATCAGAGAAGCTTCCTCCTGCAGCATATGGGAACAAATACAGAGACCCACACTGGACAGTGTGCAGAGAGTGAGAGACCTTGGAACACTTAGTTTGAAACAGGATGCCTCCATCCAATCCCTTCCCTCGGGGCTCAGGAACTTTGTGGACAAGGAGGCAGAAAGACTGTAAGAGCCCGTGGCGATCAAAGGCATCAAAGGAACAAGGCCTTCTAGACACAACAGGGCTGATGTCCATATGAGCTTACCAAGACTCTGGCAGCATGCAGAGGCCTGCCCGGGTTAAAGTCAGACAGGGTTCCAGTGAGACACAAGTCCCCATCCCTAACCTAAAAGTTATCTCCAATTGACTACTGCTTACAAGGAAAAAAATTTTCTCCAGAATAAACTCACTGGGTGTACAAACTTCACTAAGGGTTGGTCCCATGCCCAGCACTAGAGGAACACAAAATGAACTCAATGGTATTTTGGAGGGTCTTCTTTCTTTCTTTCTTTCTTTCTTTTTTATCTCATAATGCTTCATCCAAGCAATTCTTTTCTGCCCTACCTGTCTTTGGTTTCTGTATTATGCTTTACTGTTTTGTGTTTTTATGGGATTTGTGTGTGTATATTTGTATCTGTATGTGTTTCTTGTGCATTTTTTCTTTGGTTCTTTTTTTCTGTTTGTTTGATTTGTCTTAGTTGCCTATTTGAAAGAGAGAGAGAGAATGGATGGATGAATTTGGGTGGAAGGGGAGATGGGGAGGATTTGGGAGGAGTTGGAGACAGAGAAAATGTGATCAGAATATACTGAATGAAAAAAATCTGCCAAATTACATATATATTAAAATATATTGTATATATATTATATAGTGTATATATATATAATAGATATATTTACAATATCTTTAGGCTTCAACTCCATTCTTCGCACTGGGTAAGCTCCCTCTTTCCCTCTTTTTAGGAACTCTAACATTTTATTTACATTCATATTTATTGGCATCGTGCATAGCTGAACCTACGCATTCCCTGGAAAACAGGAGACTTGAATGGAATTTAACACAGCGGAGCTGTGCTCATCCTTCTTTACCCACACCCTCAGTGCCAGCTCCCTGGTTTATACCTTTCCTTTAGATTAGGGCCCTCTATGGGGAATGTGGCTAACTCATGAAGAGACTGATGGTGTCAGCCCTGTAGTCATAAAACTGTCATAGACGTAAGTTTATGTGTGAGAGCTCAGCAACTTAAAACAAAGATGACATTCACACAAGCAACTCGGAGACAGGTACACTCTTCAAAGTAAACCCATCCCCAAATTTACCATTTCTTCCTTCAGCTACCTCTGCCTTGTTTTGATTTAATTTGGACTTTTGAACATGTGTGTTTCAACCTACCTAGTTGACTTGTGGGTTTTTTTTTCAAAAGAAATGCAGGCATATCTTTCTTTTAAGCTCCTGCAATTTCAATAAAGAAAAACAAAAAGGAAAATCTGTACTAATTCTACCACTTAGAAAATAACTGCATGGATATTCGATATTTTCTTTCTCATTTTCATTTTCTTTATTTTCTTTTTTTGTAAGATTTATTTATTATGTATACAACATTCCTTCCATGTATGCCTGCATGCCAGAAGAGGGCACCAGATCTCATTATAGATGGCTGTGAGCCACCATGTGGTTGCTGGGAATTGAACTCAGGACCTCTGGAAGAGCAATCAGTGCTCTTAACCTCTAAGCCATCTCTCCAGCCCCCATTTTCTTTATTTTCTTTGCATCAGCATGTTCATATGTAACATGCTCTTAACCAGACACGTGCCAAAACTGAGGATGGCACCCTGAACCCGACCCGCGGGTCCAGTTATTCAGGGTCCGAAGAGGCTCCTACCTGAAAATCATGGGCGAGAGAAAAGAAGGAGACCAAGCAAATCTGTCTTGTCAAGGTCTCACTTTATTAAGGAACAACAATAGTATATATAGCCCCGAAATGGGGACCTGGGTTTTAGGTGGGGGTCGAGGCAGAGAGCAGGAACTGAGGGTAATAAACACCTAGTTAGCTAACTAGCACACCTGTGTAAACAGAAACATTCTTTTGTGGATAGCTAACTAAGGAAGAGAGGAATCTCTGTAAACATCCTTGAGGCAATGGCTTCCTTATCTTAGTAAGCTTTCTAGAGTCAAAACTCCTAGCTGGCTCTGTTAAACATTCTAAGTCAAAGGCCTTTGATGACCTTCTGTAATTATTAGGGTAAATGGTCCCTGCCAGCACCCAATGCCGGTACCCTAGCAGGTGAAGAAGGCAGGTGCATCAGGAATTCAAGGTCATCTTTGAATATGGTGGGAATTCTGGGCTATTTTGGGCTGCATGACACCCTGTGTCTCAAAAGAACCAGATAACAAGAACAAAACATGCCATGCACACACACGTGCACATGTACTCCCTGCCCCCACCATGTAAGGTTCATAAATAAGTAAACAAAAGCATGCCGAAGTTAGAAGTATAAAATCTCATCTTGCACTGTTTATTTTCTTCTAAGAAAACAGGAACGTGAAACAGAGTTGCAAGTGATGTCTCACAGTGACACAGCTCGCACTTAAAACTCCTCAGGATTTGTGTCTGGGCTTTATCATTGCTGTTGTAACAATATTAGTTTTCGTTTTCTGAGACAAGGTCTCAGAGAGCCGAGGTTGGCTTTGCTCTTTCATAGATAACCCTGCCTCTGCCTTCTGCGTTAAAGTTACTGTTTTGATTAAAGGTATGTGCCTCCACACCCAGCTTGATTTTATTTTTATTTATAAATATGAACATTCGACTGGCCAATCTAAGAATCCAGTGTCATGCTGAATTTTCTCTGATACTTACTGAACTTCTATTGATGTCCTTTGCCATAGCTATATTATTATTATCTATCTTCATTTAATATTATTTCAGTTTTTTGTTATTGAGGCAGGGGTCTTTCTGTGGAGCTCTGTTTAGCCTTGAACTTGCTACACATCCCAGGAAAGCTGGCCTGGAGCTCAAAATCCTCCCTCTTCAGCAGCTGGAGAGATTACATTCAGCTGGGATTACAGGGTGTACCAGAACACCTGGAAGTTAGTGTTGTGATGTAACCATCTTCAAAACGACAATGACATTTCAGTGTTCAAGTTAATGGTCCCCACTTCCTCAACCCTTGATACAGGTGTTTCTAAATGAAGCCATGGCTGACATGGGATCCTTCTGCTTACTCTTAGGTGTGCCGTTTTTATTCATGGTACTGTTACACAACACAGAATATCAATCATACTAGCCTTGCGTCTGTGGAATTTAGCAACCAACACAACAAGCAAGGAAACCTCACCACACTTCCCATGTGTGCCCTGCACAGGGCAGAGGGGAGACCATGACTGCTTATTGATGCATTAAATTCAGAGTTCATGGAAACGCAGTCCAGAAGTGAAAGGGTATAATTACGAAGTGTTTTGGAATAGAAATTTGATGATTACTTATACCTTTATACAGTTATAGTAGTACGGTGTGTAGCTCTAAGTTCTTCCAAATTATCACAAATCTTTCCTTGCATCAAAATCTTCTTGAAAAAAAATTGTTTTGTTGCTAGGCACCAAACTCAGGAACTTGAGTATCATAGGCTCTAGCATTGAGCTATTCCGCAAGCCCCTTGAAAACAACGCTAATAGGCCACACTGGCCAAATTTTATGCGATGGGTATTTTGAGCAGCTAAGTGACACAGCCACATGACGGTTGTATTTTATAGATTCATAATTTATTTAATCCTCCCACTATAATTGGGCAGTTTTTTGCTATTATAAATAATGTTGCAGTTGACATTTTTGTAGAGGTAAAATCTAATTCGATATTTATTAGGTCCACACTATGATTTAATGCACAAAGATTTAATTTTCTGTACTTAAAAAAAGCATTATTTTAGGAGGCTGGAGAGATGACTCAGTGGGTAAGGGCATTGACTATTCTTCCAGACCCAAATTTAATTCCCAGCACCCACATAGCAGCTCACAAATGTAATTGCAGTTCCAGGGTACCTGACACCATGGCAAAACATCAGTGCACATAAGTTAAAAATAAATAAATTTTAAAAAGCATTATTTCTGTGTGTGTGTGTTGTGACAGAGAGAGAGAGAACATATTGTACAAGTAGGCATTGCAGACATTATGGCATGCTTGCTGGGGAGTTAGTTCTTTCCTGCCTCCTTATGCTTAGCCATCTTTCTTGCACTCCCTTCTTTAATCTACTTTTATATCTACTTCAGATAAAGATGCTCTTGGACTGGAGAGATGGCTCAGGGGTTACGAGCACTGACTGCTCTTCCAGAGGTCCTGAGTCCGGTTCCCAGCAACCACGTGGTAGCTCACAACCATCTATCATGAGATCTGGTATCCTCTTCTGGTGTGCAGGAAGACATGCAGACAGAACACGGAATACATAATAAATAAATAGATAGATAGATAAATAATCTTTTTTTAAAAAAAGGTGCTCTCGAAACTATTTTGAGAGGATCAGGACAAGAGTAACTCCACTTTATCACTTGGGAAATCGCTGGGAATGTGGTTTTACTATACTTATTCTCGGGATTTTTATGTGTTGCTGATGTCTTTGGTCCTTGACTGCATCTACTTTGCCTACTCCACTTTTAACTGTAAATGTACTGATAATGTCTTTAAAAATTAGGCTTATCCTCCCACTGGTAGTATTTGATCTTAAACCGGCTATATCCCATGGTCTTTCTGCAGTCAGTCTAGTGTTCTCTTCAGCACAAGGACTTCAGGGTTTGCTGAGCCTGTTGGCCAAACTGTAGCCTAAAAGACCCAGCAAAAGTTCTTTCTTCTTCTTTCTTCTCCACTTAGCTATACCTAAATGTCTACGGGACACTTCTTAACTGGCTGAAAATATGGTTTCGATATAGACAGTTCTAGGTGACACTCCAAGTGCTTCTCATGGTCACTAACAGGGTCAGTTCCTTTTTGTCTGGTGGTGACCCTAGCAGGGCTCATCTGTTAGCTTTCTCCCTTTTCTGCCTCTTGCCTCCCATCACTCTCAGACCCTTGTTGTGAGCTCTGCGTTGGGGGAAACCCAAACTAAGACATATCATAATTGTACCTGCCTGTTTCCCCTCCCTCATTCCTTCCTTCATTCCCTTTTTCTTTTTTCTTTTTTTTTTTTATTTGTTGTTGTTTGAGTCAGGGTCATACTAGATAACCCTAGCTGTCCTGGAACCCACTCTATAGACCAAGCCTGGCTTTGAACTCAACAGAGTTCTACCAGCCTGTCTTTCAAGTTCTGGGGCTGAAGGCTCTTCCTCCTCTTTTGTTTTTGTTTTGTTTCAGTCCCATTGTGTAACCCTCAATGACCTGTAACTTGCTATGCAAACCAGAGTTGTCCTTGAATTTGCAGTGAATCTCCTTTCTCTGCCTCCCAGGTGTTGGGATGTGGCCCATTGGTAGAGCATTATACATGGGGCTCTGGTTTTGATTCCGATGCCTTAAAATATTTTTAATGATGTCATTGAACACAAAGTGTGTTTTGGATTTGTTTTAGTTACTGTTCTATTTCCACGCAGAGACATCATGACCAAGGCAATCCTTATAAGAGAATGCATTTACCTGGGGGCTTGCGTACAGTTTTAGAGGGTCAGTCCATGGTCATCATGACAGTGTGGCACTGGGGCAGTAGATGAGTGCTTTACATCCTGAACCACAGACAGCAGGCAGACAAGGAGACACTGGGCCTGGCATGGGCTTCACAAACCTCCAGTCTCATCCCCCAGTAACACATCTGCAACAAGGCCACACCTCTTCACCCTTCCCAAGCAGTTAATCAATTGGGGGCTAAGCCTACAAATATGATAGCCTACAGGTGCCATTCTCATTCAAACTGCCACATGGTTCATAATGGTTTTACCTGAAAATTATATACATGCATATATAAATACATATTATACACACACACACACACTTACACACTTTTTGAGACAGGGTTTCTCTGTGTAGCCCTGACTGTACTGGAACTCTGTAGACCAGGCTGGCCTCAAACTCAGAGATCCACCTGCTTTTGCCTCCTGGGTGCTGGGATTAAATGCATACACTACCATTATCTGACTTGAGAAATTATAAGTAATAATTATAATAATTGATGAAATGACACCGAGTGCTGAGGACTTTACATACCTGCTCATCTTTAAAGCCATGCCAATTTTATGAAGCAGGCACTGCTTTGTCCTTCTGTAGGTGATGACCTCTACCAGGTCACACGGCTCTTCAGTGTCACTCTGGACTTCTATAAGCTCTGTCTTTGAATACTTCTCTCAGTTCCGTGTCTCTGGGGACTCATCCTTCCAGACATGGCTGGAGGCACTGCTGAGTAGATTCTCAATTCACCACCAGGAGCTGGCTTCCTCTGCTTCTTGCATACGGCCCTCCAGATGCCCTGCTACCTGTGGATTTAAGGCCTGGCACCCAAAGCAGATCTTTACAGACCACTCCTGTGGCTCACCAACCGAGCAAAGGTTGCGGAGTGCGGCCTGTCCTGTCTTCACTGCAGACTGTGGGCGAGAAACTGCTCATCACGTTTATCACTGAATAGTATTGATTATGGTAGATTCTATGTCTGAATCTTTATTAAAAGTTAAGCATCAGGGCTGATTGCACTTAGAACTTATTGTACATGTGCCCTAAAGAGCCCTTTAAATTAGAAATTGACCAGATGTAATGGGAAAAGTTGATCTGGAGAAGAATGTTTGCTGAGACCCTCGGGAGAAATAGGTGCAGTAGCTTCATGTACATGTAAATTAGAATCTGGCTTGAGTCATAACGGATTCTGTATATTAGTGATTTCATAACAAGAACTGTTCTCTTTTTTGTCCCTATGAAGAGATAGGGAGGCGATCGTGAGTGAAGAACATTTATTATACTCATGGTAGTGGTGTTTTTATGACCATGTGTAGTTATTGGTGGTGGTGGGCTTTTATTGTTCTTGTTTGTTTGAAACAGGGTTTTATGTAGCCCAGACTAAGTCTGCATAGCCTAAGCTGTCCTGAAACTCCTGATCATCCTACATTTACCTCCCAAGTATTGTGATTACAGGGGTGAGCCGCCATGCTCACCAATGCCCCGTAATTAACCAATATTTTCCCGCCAAGTCCTTGACAGTTCAAGCCAGTTGAGGCAAGCTGATCCCCACTTTATGAGTCATGAGGCCACAGCTGGAAGAGACTGGATGACTTTCTTAAAAGGCCCGACTTTAACCTCTTCTGGCTGTCAGCCATAGCAAAGCTGCCAGGCCAGGTGATTTTTTTTTCCATATGGCTATTAATAGATTGAATTGCTTAGAAAGAAAAAAATGAGATAAAAGGGAAAGGCTATGAGGTCATAGGAGTTCTAGACACGGTGGTGCACACCTGTGACCCCCACACTTGGAGGTGGAGGCAGGAAGATCAGGAGTTCAAGACAAGCCTCTGCTAGTCAGCATCTTTGAGGCCAGCTGCGGTTACATAAGACCAAAACAACAGCACAGTAAAAACAAAAAGTGAACGTGATTCCATAACTATTCTAAATTATACAGTTGCCTGGAGTCTGGGGGGTTCAGTGAGTTTACATGACTCATTTTCCATCTTGAACCTGCTAATGTGAGAAAAGGTGCCCAATGAAGCTCATGCTAATGGTCCAAGGGGAAGTGTTACAAGGCAGATGAAATGAAGGCCATAGAGCATTTTGAAATGCTTAGAAGTACATGGATTTAAATTGTCAATGTAGAATTATAGAAGGAACAAAGCACTCAGAAGTTGCTGTACACAGAGGAAATAAAGCAGATTTTACCCATCAGGCTCTTACATTACAGGAAAATACAGGGACGAGTGCACTAAACACAGCATTGCCATTTTGTACTCATTGTTGCTTAAGGACAAATCCCAAAATTATAATGTCCCTTCCAGAGTTACTGCCCAATAATGGTCACATCCCAGTGAAATGACACCAATGGGCTGGTTGCTCCTGTAGCTGATGCATGGGAAACATGGACGTCAGTTAATGTTTGGACTCAGAATTTTGTGACGTCAATGAATGTGTGTGTGTTCGTCAACCACAAAAGGATTGTGTACTTACTGTAAAAAGAGGAAACTATCGAGCACCGCGTCAGCGCGGAAAGACAAGTGGGCTCCATCTCCTCTCCTCTTCTTACTTAAGCTGGGGCAGCTCACACATTGCTCATTTGAGCAAACGCATTTCTAAAAAGGATAAAACCCTGGTGTTTCTGGGATTTGTGACAAAATATGTAAAAAATTTATTGATTAAATACTTTCTCAATTTCTGCTTTGATGTTGCATTAAGTCATAAAAAAGAGAGACTTCTGTTTAGAATAATTTAGACCAAACGTGGCCCAAATTTGAATTCTCCACTCTTCTCCCTGTGTCTTCCATGTGTCTGTGTTTGTTGTAGGCAGCTGTTTGTTGTTTGATGTTTGTCCCTCCAGCAAGGCCTCACCTCTTATGTCTCCCAAACAGTGCCATCAGCTGGGGAACAAATATTCAGACACCTGAGCCCATGGGGGGACATTTTTATTCAAACTACTACTATATCACACAATTTTATAATTACCTAATTGTAGTAGTTTGAGTGTAACTGTCCTCCATAATCTCGTAGGGAGTGGTACTTTTAGGAGGTATGGCTCTGTTGGAGTGGGTATGGCCTTGTTGGAGGAGCTGTGGAGGTGGGCTTTAAGATTTCCTATGCTCAGGAAGTCAGCTGACTTCCTGTTGCCTGCAAGATTGGGACTCTGAGCTACCCCTGCAGCACCACATCTGCCTGCACAATGTGGTGATGATAATGGACTGAACCCCTGGACTGTAAGTGGGCCACCCCAATTAAATGTTTTCTTTATAAAAGTTGTGGTGGTCATGGTGTCTTTTCGTAGCAATAGAAAACTCTAATTAAGACACCTGTATACTCACCTTAGGTAGTGGAGCTCATCAATGATCTGGGAGAGCAAGAGAGAGGTTCAGAACGAGGAGAGGTACCTCAGTCTTCTGTGAAATGTGATTTCACATTGGGTATCATCTTTCCAGAGTGCATTGGTCCTTGGTACCACATCTCACAAGAGAGTGAGTCTTAATCCTTTTCTAGTCTTTCAGTGATAAGGAATATTCTGGATTAGGGTTTCTGCATTCTGAGATAATGACTGCCTCAAACGAAGCTTAGATTCTGAGGTTGAGAGTACAGCGAGCCCCCTTCTAAGATTGTTCTTTCCTATGAAAGAGTTACCTATGGTCAGTTATGGTCTGAAAATATTAAGTGGAAAATTCCAGAATAAGCAGTTTATAAATTTTACATTGCATGCCATTTGAGTAGCATCATTTCTTTCTTGACCAATTTCACATGTGTTTTTGTTGTTATTGTTGTTTTATTTTTATTTTTTTCAGTCTCACAGTTTTTACTCATCCTAGATTCCTTCTAGAAATTCTTACAGAAAATATGTAAAACATTTGCAGAGACAGAGAATTTACTAGAATTCCTATTACTCTCCAATGACTATGAATTACTACTTTTTGGAAGACTACAAAAGGTATTATAAGAGAAATTTATGATATTTAATATTTAAAAATTAGCGTTTAGTATAGCTCAGATAATAAAAAACCAGAGACAGAGACAGATATTGAGGTTCAACCTGAAGATCGGAAAAGCAAAGTAACCAAGCCATTAGAGAGATCTTACTTTTACCAAGGCTCAGACAAGCAAGACTTATCTGCAATATTCTCCACCAACCTCAGATTCCACACTCCACTGAGTTCTTGTCTCTTCCCCTTATATTTCTCTCTCTCTTTCTATGCCCAGCCATCTCACTCCTGTCTTTACCTCCCTAGTGCTGGGATCAAAGGCATGTGACCCCAAATGCTGGGATCACCTTTGTGTGAGCTCTGCTTCCCTTTTAGACAGATTCAATCTTGTGTAGCCCAGGGTGGCCTTGAACTCACAGAGACGTCCACTTCTGTCTCCCAAGTCCTAGGATTAGAGGTGTGTGCCACCACTCTCTGACTAATATGGTTGCTTTGCCCTCTGATCTTCAGTCAAGCCTTATTTATTAAAACACAAATAATATACCACTATAGTTCAGAAATTACGGCTTTTTGTAAGGTGATGTATACATGTGTCCCCCCCCCCAACACTTTTTTTCTCTTGAGATGGGGTCTCACTATGTAGCCCTGCCTTCCTTGAACTTCCTCTGCAGACTAGGCTAACTTTAAACTCACAGGAATACATCTGCTTCCCGAGTGTTGGGATTAAAAACAAGTGCCACCATACTATGAAAAGTCTTTTGGAGAGCTGGCTTGGCTTTTGAACCCAAGTGCTGGGGTTGCTGGGGTTAGAACTTTAGCCCGTTTGTTTGCACAGCAGTGTGTCGATAGCTGAGCTACCTCCCCAGCCCTGTGCACAGACACGATAGAAACCATGTTTTGGGGCCAGTGAGAAGGCTCAGCATGTAAAAAGGCACTTGTGCAAACCTGACGACCTGAGTTCAGTCTCCAACTCCCACAGTAGAAGGAGAGAATCCACTCCTGGAAGTTGTCCTCTGACCCCCTAAGCATGCCCCCCCACCACACACACATTCATCTTTCCCACATATAATAATAAAGAAGTTTCTAAAAACTAGTTTCCATCTCTGCTTGGGTTCTGGATGCAGAACTCAAAGACAAAACGGGTCAGCCAGTTGCAGTAGTATTTTCCCCATGGAAATTTAGGATCTATTATTCCTTACTATTTAGGAGCCTTTCTTTTAATACCACCTACCACTATCAGAAGCTGTTCTAATATTTGACCTGAGACATACTTCAGTGGTAGAGCATCTATCTAGCTTGTGTGCAGCCCAGGGTTTATCTCCAGCATCTCACTGTGTGTGTGTGTGTGTGTGTGTGTGTGTGTGTGTATAATGTAAAAATGAATGAACAAATGAATCTTTTTTTCTCTTTACTTTATATATGTATGCACACATAAGCATTCATGTGAGTGCTGGGAATTGAACCCGTGTTCTCTGAAAGAGCAGTCAGTGCTCTTAACCACTGAGCCATCTCTCTAGCCCTCTCTTTACTTTTAAAGGCTAAAGTTTTGTAGTGTGTGTGTATCTGTCTATCTGTGTGTGTATGTGTGCGTGTTTGAGAGATGGTCCCTGTTGGGGACCAGCTTCTACAAAAATACCACTTGCCAGGGTAGAGGCATGGGGATCAGAAAAGTTAGTAACAAATACAAAGACATGAGTAAAATAATGAAACAGAAAACATAAGACAGTACCAGGAGGGAGTTCTAGTGACTACTGAAATCGCCTGTTTAATTTTCCATAAACTTGTATACCCCAATACAAAAGGAAGAAGGCAAGAAAAGATACAAAGAACAGCTTGAACAGTTAATTGCTTCAACACTTTGAGCAATCAAGCCATTATTCCATTCATTAGCATTCTGTTGTTTAGGCAGTGAAGCCACCCTAGACCAAATACCCTGAAGGCAGTCATTCCCTAGGTCAAACTTCCTGTTACAAAAGAAGGAGTAGAAGCCTGCTTGCATATCCTGACCCTTTCAGGATAGAGTGGATCTACCTGTATGTGCCATCTTACTGTCAAAAGAACCAAGTACCACATCCTGAGTCAGGATGTGTAGCCCTGGTTGTTGTCAACAATTTTTAGCAACCACCAAACTCTCTGACCATCAGACAAAGTAGAAATAGGCTCACATTTTTGGGCCTCCACAGTTCCAATATAGCCAGTTCTTGCCTCAAACTCACTATGCAGCCTTGAGCTCTTGGTCCTCCTGCCTCCATCTTTCTGTGCTGTAATTACAATTGTACCACCATGCCCAGCTAATAAGTTTTATAAACTAAACTTTAAAAACCTATATCCCAAATATTTCAAATGTTACATAGAGGAGGCAGACGTTAGGAAGCGCCCCAGTCTATGTGTGTTTCCCCAGTAGATACCACTCTGCATAGCCTTTCAATTGGGCGGTGCTTACTAACCCCTGAGACCAATCTGTCATGGATATGAAAGCAGTGACAAAGATGGCTGAATCATCTTAGTGGGATGCCAGAGAATCCCTGCGGCTCTGCTTCCTGTCCTCAGATGAAAAGCGCCACACTGCTCTTCCAACAGATTTCTTATTTAAGATGCAAGAAATGAATTCTAATTAGTACAGAAGTAACAAGACAACATAAATACATATTACTTTATATCGTTAGAACTGAGAAATAAACCGTTATCCATTAGCAGTCTCTGTAGCAGACTTCCCGTTTGCTATGTTTTCATTCTCAAGCATAATTTACCACAACAGCTAAGTATGCTTAACGGGCTTTCACTAAGCAGCTCTGAGGGTTACGTAGCTTATAGGGCAAATATTGCAAAGTTTAAGTTCATACTCAGGTTCAAATGGGTTTTTCTCATGTGTCGGGGTTTTTGCCTTCATGTATATCTATACACCATATGCATGTCTTATGCCTTCAGAGATTAAAAGAGGACATTAGATTTGCTGGAACTGAAGTTATAGATGGTTGTAAGCTGTCGTGTGGCTGCTGGGAGTCAAATCTGGGTCCTCTGACTGTGGCCACAAGCACAGGGCTGCATAGGTCTAAGCCAGCTGGGCTCCCAGCTCTGAGCGAAAGTGGACACAAGCTCCCTTCCCTAACTCAGAAGCTGTCTCCAGTCGACAGCTGCTCCCAAAGGACAATTTAGTTTTCTTCAACAGAGTCTCACTTGGGTGTTCATACAAACTACATGCTAGGGCAAGCCCCAAGCCCAGATGTAGATGACCAACACAAAAGGAACTCTGTCTCTCAATGCTTTGTATGGGCATTTTCCTTTATCTTACACGTCCATTGCTTATATATTATGGTTTATTATTTTGTGTTTTTAATGGGGTTTATATGTGTGCAAATGTGTGCGTGCCTCCGTGTTTCTTGTGCTTTTTCTTCGGCTCTTTTTTTGTTTGTTTTGTCCTATTTAGTTTTGTTTCTTTTGTTGTTGTTTCCCAATTGTTTTCTAATGAGAGGAAGAAAGAGTGTGGGTTTGGGTAGATGAGGAGGTAGGGAGGATGAGGAGGTAGGGAGGGGGAGGAGGGAAGGAGGATGAGGAGGTAGGAAGGATAAGGAGGGAGGGAGAATGAGAAGGGAGAGAGGGTGAGGAGGGAGGGAGGATGAGGAGGTAGGGAGGATGAGGTGGGAGGAAGGATAAGGGGGGAGGATGAGGAGGAAGGGAGGATGAGGAGTGGGGAGGATGAGGAGGGGGAAGAAGAGAAGGGAGGAGAATGAGGAGGGAGGGAGGATGAGGAGGGAGGGAGAATCTGGGAGGAGTTGGGGCAGAGGAAACTATGATCAGAATATATTGTATGATTAAAAAAAAAAAGAACCTATTTTCAAACAGAACAAAACAAAGCAAAAACCTGGGTCCTTTGGGAAAGCGTCAAGTGCTCTTACGCACTGAGCCATCACTCTAGCCCCATGGCAGAACATTTCCCTTGCCATTCTCTGAGCAGTATAATTTACGCGGCATCCAATGAGCACACTCACATTTTGATATCCTCAAGGGACCTTGGAACCCGTGCTCCCTCCCTGCCCCGGAATACCAAGGGATGAATGTACCACACTTAGCTTCCACTGTTAAATGGCCACTCTGATTCATTATCCTTAACATAAACTGGGATCTTAGTACCAGATATTTCTTTAGGAAATCATGACTGTAATAAATACATCACATTATTTACCAAACAGGTGGCTTATCGTCAGTTCAGCTGTCTGGACTTCTCACGCTTTTGAAAGGTTTCTCAGGTTTGCCGAATTCATTTCCATTTGTAAGTTAAGGTCACAGAAATAATCAGGTAGGAAAGTGTGGATGTTGCTGTCTACAGCTGTTAAGTCAAAGCTGCGTTGACACTTAAGTAGAAATTGGCAGAAGTGTTAGCTATTGGATGGTAATTATTTTTGTCTCCAAGGAGAGTGTTATTTTCAGGAAGCCTGTGCGGCAGTCACACAAGATCCTACAGAACACGCTAAAGTGTCGTTGTGGCATTTTATATTGAGATTAAAACAAGTTGTCTTCTTCTCTCATTTTTGGGGGATATTTGTTAAGTTTTAAGGGGTAAGTAAGGAAAGGGAAGAGTCACAGGAATTTAGTATGTGAAAAAACATACCAGTGATACATGTGGAAGATGAGGGTTGTGGGGTCCTTTGGCTAGAAGAGGTTAATAAAGTAACTACAGTGATGTAGCCTGAGGTTGTAGTCACACTTTCTCTCTCTCACTCAGGCTGTGGTTTTCTGGTGAGCTCTCTCTCTCCATATATACATATATGTATACATACACACACATATATACATACATATATAAATATACATACACACATACATACATATATAAATTTTCAATACATAGATAGATAAACATATTTATTCTGATCATGGTTCCTGCTTCCCTCTGGATCTTTCTTCTGAGGCCAGTCTTCCTCAGACTTCTGCCTCAGTTTCCAAAGCTCTGGGACAGAGCCGTGAGCCACCATGCCTGGCAACACTATTAGTGTTCTCTCCTAAGCCACTCCCATTATTTCTAAATTTAGCTTTTTATTTTTAATAAGTTCCCTAAAATACGTAATTTATCCCCAAATCTGAAGTCTTCCAGTTTCTCTGTGACTGAGAGGAGATGAACAGTGTTCCCTGTCACATGCTGAAAGCATCTTGGAAGGAATGACAAGTCTGTGGCGTCCTCACCAAGGGGAACTGGAGGAATCTCTGTGACATCTAACTATACAGTGTGCTTTGGGAAGGAGTTAGTCTTGCGTTTACTTCAGGCAGTGAATTGCTTTCTCTTTGTATGACTGTATCATTTCTCATAACCTTGGTCGAAGAGTGGTGATGCCGTAGTGTAGATTTAAAAGAGTCTCTCTTTTCATAGGTTTGTGTTAGAGACAGTTCTCACTCCGTAGCCCAGGCTGAAGTCAAACCTGCATCTCCTGCCTCAGCCTCCAAGTGCAGAGATTCTAGGTGTGTCACAAGTACTTTTGTGTGTATTCACCGTGTGCAGGTACAGTTCAAGGTGCTAGAGAGAAAGTGGCAGAAACCAGAGGTGTAATCTTTGCTTCTTGGAAGCTTTAGCTGGGATAGGCCAACTAGGAAGGAACACATAGATAATATAATATCAGCTTGGGATGGCTAGGAGATGAACAGGAGAGGGTTAGGATGGGATCAGGGAAGGAAGGCCCTCAAGGCCACTCTTGAGTCACTACAGGAGCCAGTGGTCCAAAGACTTGTTGAGAAGATCTTCCGACGGAAGGAGTGGAAAGCGTAGAGTCCCCAAGCAGGGCTGAGGCTGTGTTGAGAAATGCATGGATGGAATTCACTGGAGATCGCTGGTGCTAACCAGGGTTAGTGTTGCCTGCCTGAAATCTAGAAATCGGGAGAGGAAGCCAGAGGAGTAGAAACTCAAGGTCATCTTGGACTTGGGCTACACTGTGACTCTGAGGCCATCCTGGGCTACCTAAAAACAACAACAACAAAACTCAGCAAACAAAGAGAGGCAACCGAAAAAAGGAAATGAGAAAAGAAAAAAACCAGGTGCTTTGAGGGCCCAGAGGGAAGGAAGGAGAAACAGGTGCTGGAGAAGTCCAGGTGGCAGGGATGTGGGGCTGATTCGAAAGGGGATGATGCTGAGTTTTTAGCAACGGGTCACAAGACCTGGGGCTCATATTTTGATGATCAAATTAACTATTCTATGGGGAGTGGATGGCAGCGGGTAAAAATCCAAAGCCATCATCAACCAATAAAGCAAAACATTTACAGAAGGACATCCCACATCAGGCATAACACTTTGGATGCACCAGGACAGACAGAGTGAAGGAGGGACAGTTTGGCTGCAGGGGTGTGTGCCTGTTGCCTATGGCGTCTCTTCTACAAGCCTGCAGTTCTGTGCCCTGCTTTGTGGACCCCGAAAACAATCTTCCGTTGCCAGCTGACAGTGTTGGACTTTGTTGGGGGAGCAGGGAGAGCCATGGTAAGTGATAGCTGCCAGAAGCTGGTTGGTTCTCCTTTTATTATTTCATCGGATTAGAAGGAATGTTCTAAGCTTTTCTTCTTTGGGAGTTGCATTCAGTTAGGCGATTCATTTTTCAGCTATCCAAGCTGCCCCTTTTCCCTTATCTAGTGACATCTATCTAGTGCTCCAACCTTCACTATGTACTGTGGCCCAGTGGCCATCACAGGAAGGCTTCTGAAGGTTGATTGGCAGGACTCTGCGGTACAGGAATGTGAAGCAGGTCGGCTGGGCAGGTCTATCTCAGTGTCTCCTGGGATGCTGTGAGGAGGGCAGATGACCAAAGGCTCACAGTTAGCTGTCAGCTGGAACCTCAGGTCCTCCCCAGGGGCCTCTCCACTGGTTGCTTGACTTTTTCTATTATAAACTCCTTAATCTTTTATCTTCTTAAAATGAACTTTAAATATTACTAAACTCAAAATTGAATCTAAATATAGCAAGGTTTCACCTGGAAAAGAGTGAGTTCCTGTAGTTGAAAGGAGCACTGTTTTCTGGTCAGGCCTGGTTGTGTGTCTTTCTGTCTCAGCACTGGAAGCAGAAGGAGGTGGGTGTCTGTGGAGCCAACACATAGAGGCCCAAGCCCGGCAGTGCAGCATAGTGAGACCACGTCTCAGAAAGCAAACATTCCTATCCCCTAAAGATGCTATTTTGACCCTTACCAGATTGAAATTAAACTCAGTTATGTCTCATTTTATCTCTGCCCCCTCATGGCCATCAGTTCCTCCTCTGCATCCCCTCATTGTGAACATCTGCTTCCAACCTTTGTCTCTTTTCTTAACACCCTTCCTCTGCCTTCTAAGGCTCAATCCAGCAGTGTCATCTTGTCAATAGTCTTTACAACGGCTATCTTCCCACGGCTGTGACAAATGTAACCTGCCCCTCACTTAGCAACCACTTACTCAGTCCCCCTTTTAAATATCTGAAGTCGTGCCATCTTGCCAGCCATCTCAATGAGGGCTCTGATGTCCTTCTGTCCCTCTTATGCTATGACAAGGCATTGTCAGTTGGGAGACAAGAGAGCCATCCCTGACCTGATGGCACTGTGCCAGAGACTAACTGTTCTATCCCAGTCATTGGGGTGCTCAGACTTGAGTAATAATTTATACAGGTCCCCTGTGATGCTAAAAAACTTAGTATGGAGCCAGGCATCCTTCTAGGGGCATTGAACCTTTTGCTCTGGAATGCCTGGGAAATCTTAGTGGCCTGCAGGTGAGATAAGAATAAGATAATGGGTTGTGAGACTCCAACAGCTGTCTTTGTTTCTGTAAAACCTGCTTAACCTCTAGAAAAAGAATGGAATGGTCTTTTAATTGCTATATTGCAGGGAAGAAAAAAAACAGCTAAGGGAAATAAAACTATGTTCCTGCCCAGCTGTGGATTCCACGGACAGTTGCAGCACACACCTTTCTGATGTCTGCCTTTAAAACACCATCTTAATCCCCTCCCACACAGTATTGCTGTTTGACTCTAAGACTGCTGCCATCCTTAGAGCTTTCTAAGGCTGGCAGGAAAAATAAATTCATTTAGTCTAATTTTGAATTGAGCCTAAGTCTTTGGTCTTTCCCAGTGGATCCGAACCCTCAGCATCCTAACATTTTCTTTTTCTTTTTTTTTTTTTCTTTTAATTTTTCAAGACAGGATTTCTCTGTGGCTTTGGAGCCTGTCCTGGAACTAGCTCTTGTAGACCAAGCTGGTCTTGAACTCACAAAGATCCACCTGCCTCTGCCTCCCGAGTGCTGGGATTAAAGGCGTGCGCCACCACCGCCCGGCATCTTCACATTTTCTCAGCCATTGTGTATTGGGGTGGCTTTGGGTTTGCCCAGTATGGTTTCAGTGAACCACCTTAAACCAACAACAGCAAGATCTCCATGTTTAAGCAGATCTTCATATCTACTGCTTATAGTCTTTCCTCGTAAGAAAATTATGGGATACCAGTAGACCTAAAAGGAACATCTTGCCATAGCTGTATTTTATTGTATTGTTATTTTCAGAAGTGACAGCGAAGCTTTAAATGTTTTTCTTATTTCTTTTCTGTGAAGGTCAGATTTAATATCAGTACTATCTTAACTAGGTATCAGGTATGGTAGGCTAGTGAACGGCAGGCCTTGAGGCTGATGTGCCGAACTAATGATAATAAAATTATAATACAGACAATAAGGTAGAAGATTCAAAGCTAGAAGTGAAGGGGGGTTCATATAAGATCTGAATATATGCATTATATTTTAGGAAAAGATCCAAATTGAAATACAAAATTATAAATTTGAAGCAGAAATGACAGAAGTAAAAACTTATATTTTGAAAAGATAAAGTTTCACAACTTCCAATCAAAGTCTTCTGCTTTACTTTATTTCAACACATTTTATTCAAAATTTTATTTTAAAATATTTTATAAGGACATTTAAAAAGTGATTAATTATAGCATTAAATATGTCCAGGGGGAATAAACACAAAGTGCTGTGGAACAATGGTCTGTACCCTGTCAATAGTATTTTATTAAAATGCTGATTGGCCAGTAGCCAGACAGGAAGTATAGGCGGGACAACCAGGCAGGAAGTAGAGGTGGGGCGATGAGAACAGGAGAATTCTGGGAAGAGGGAAGCGCATTCTGCAGTCGTGACCCAGCTGCAGAAGAAGCAAGATGTAACTACATTGCCGAATAAGGTACCGAGCCACGTGGCTAACATAGAGAAGAATAATGGTCTAATATAAGTTTTAAGTGTTAGTAAGAAGTCTGAGCTACTAGGCCAATCAATTTATAACTAATATAGACCTCTGTGTGATTTCTTTGGGACTTAACGGCTGTGGGAACTGGTGGGACAGAAAACCTCAGTCAACAACAAAGCACTTAGGTGCTGGTTTGCAGGACTTGAACAGAGTGGCTGCCTATGCTGTCCCATGTGGCTCCTTGTTTCCCAGCATCTCCAACCCCAGGCATCCAAGCACAGAAGACGACTGTGTCAGTACCATCTGGTCTACCCCATTCTCCCAGGTCATTCTTGACAGTGATGGACTTAGGTTACCAGGAATTTGTCTGTGTTCTCATCTTGATATCTTGCAAAGCTTTCCTACTGGGTCACTCCTTCCTGGTGCCTTATCATGCTTTGGTCTTTTCATTAGCACACGTTTCTCCGTGCATTAGCCATATCCTAGCCCAACTCTTGCAAACAGCGTCACAAAGGAGAGTTCCAGTCTAGTTCTAGAGGCCAATCCCAATCTGAGGATCTTCAAGAACGACATTTATATAGGAGCTGTCTAGTATTATGGAAAACTTAGTGGACTTTAAAAATGAAGCCAGAGCAAGAAAGGTCAGAAGCATTCTAGAAGCTTCCTTATGCCCAGTCTAAAGCATAGCCATTCCCTGTCTTCTCACGTTATAGGGTGATTTCCTCTTTGTTTTTAAGTGGAATCTTACTGAATGTAACATTTTGTATTTATTTTTGTTGCTTCATATTACATTGTGATTCACTCACAGTGTTTTATTAATATATAATGTATAAATATTTAATAATATATAAATATAATATATTTATATAATGTAAATTTATGTACTATAAATATAACATATAAATAAAATGTTCATTGTACTAATGATGATTTCTATAATTTCCAGTTTATCTTGTGTTGTTGGTTTTTTATTTATTTTTTTCAAGACAGGGTTTCTCTGTGTAGCCCTGGAGCTCACTCTGTAGACCAGGCAGACCTTGAACTCACAGAGATCCACCTGCCTTTGCCTCCCAAGTGGTGGAATTAAAGAAGTGTGCCACCACTGCCCAACAATTTCCAGTTTTTCAATCTCATCATGAAAAGCAATACGGTACCGCGTGATATATTACGCATATTGGCAATGACTTTTTTCTCAGCTTACGTTCAGAGGTAGCATTGTTGGGTCAGTGGGATTTTGACTATAGAGGCCTCTTTCTAGCTTTCCCAAAAAGTTGTGTATATTCTCCACAGCGGTGTGTGGAGTCACGGTTTGAACATATTCTTGAGCTCAGTCAGATTCCTGTGATTGGAATCTCAGTGGCCCCGTTTGGAGCAGGTGTCTGTCCAGTCACAGTGAAGGAACAGGCAGTCACATGGCACAGACATGTTTAGGGAAGTCTAGCATCCTCTAGGTGGAAGCAAGAAGAGTTCTAGAAAATGGGAGAATGTGTGAGCCAGGGAAGCTATCTCAGAAGGTTCCAGCCGTGTATACACAGCTTAAAGAGGCTCCAGGTTGTAGATGCTATGTCGAGCTAACAGCCCAGCAATTCAGCTGGGACTGTGTGAGCAGGGAGGTACTGCTGACTGTTTGTGGAGTAAGAGAACAGAGGTTGTTTCTCATGGAACTCACGTGTTTGAATGTTTGGCCCATAGGGAGTGGCACTATTAGGAGGTATGGCCTTGTTGGAGGAAGCGTGTCACTGTAGGGGTGGGTTTTGAGATCTCACATGCTCAAGCTGCGCCCAGTGTGGTACATAGTCTTTGGTTGCCTGTGGGAGCACACAGAGGTGGATCCAGTCCACCTTGACTAAAGGTCAGAGAGTTCAGAACTGTTCTTGCTCCTTCAAGGTTATATGAAAGGAGGTTTGACCCAAGGTGTGGCTACTAATAGGATGTTTGGAAATAGGGTGTGGTTACTTGATGCTTTGAATATTGAGAAAGGTTTGTTCTTTGTATCTTGATAAAGAAGCCTCTTGCCTGGGCTGGAGAGATGGCTCAGCAGTTAAGAGCATTGCCTGCTCTTCCAAAGGTCCTGAGTTCAATTCCCAGCAACCACATGGTGGCTCACAACCACCTGTAATGAAGTCTGGTGCCCTCTTCTGGCCTGCAAGCATACATGCAGACAGAATATTGTATACATAATAAATAAATATTAAAAAATTTAAAAAAAGAAGCCTTCTCCCTTAATCTCACTATTTACTAGATGCCCTCCTGACTCTATGAGTTGTCTCTTATCTATCTCTTTCTTAATCCTCACGCTTCCCTCCAACACAGAGGTGGGACCAACAGATGTTGTTGCCCAGATGTGGAATATGACAGCTGCCTGTGGATCAAGACGTAGAACTCTGTTTCTTCTCCAGCACCATCTGCCTGTATGCTATTATGTTTCTCGCCATGACGATAATGGACTAAACTATTATAAATATAATGTAAACCAAAATAAATATAAGCCAGGCCCAGTTAAATGTTTTCTTTTGTATGAGCTGTCATGATCATGGTGTTCCTTCATAGCAATAAAAACCTTAACTAAGACAGGGAATCTGAAAGCAAGGCTGGAAAGATGTAACCAGAGATCCAAGGCAATGTGGAATTATGGGAGACAGGAACGTTTAAAAGGGGAAGGGCGAGGGAGGAAAGTGGCCAAAGCTTTTGTCAGTGATAATTAAGTTTTCAGTTGATCTACTAAGAAAAAAAGCAGAGCCTTCTGAGAGTGATTTCTGGGAATTAATGGGCCGGGAGCCAGGCTGTAGTCTGTAAGGAATGTGTGAAAGGAGAGGAGAGAGGAGAGAGTGGTAAAAATGGTTAGTTTGATAGCAGAAGTTTTGAAGACTGGGTAGTCATTCAGCACTTAGTAATTGCTTAGTAAACATTAGGTAATTAGCTGTTGCCCAGATGGCATGTGATGTACTGTCACTATTCATCGCAGCGCATTTATTATTTCTCTGTGTATTTAGATCTGTAGTGATCTGTCGCAGCCAGGTTTACCACACGGGGTACATACCAGTTTAAAATTATGTGATTGCTAAAGGAACCCGAGAACATTACCTTTATATAATTCCTCTTTGTTTCCCAATATGGAGTTACCTCATTTACCATGCAAAGAGGTCTTGAGGCACATCTGCCGCATTTAAAAGTTGCGGCTAGCCTTTTTGAATACATGGAGTAACTATGCACAGACTTTTTGGATGCTAGATACAAGTACGAAGGCTCGCAACTGTATATATCTAGATAAAAGATCTTGTTTGAGATAGTTGATGATAGTTCTATTAATTGGATTGTGTACAATAATTATTGGTTTTGAGGCATGTTATGTGTCTATATTTTGGTATTGCTTTCAAACCTTGAGCTACTTTAAATATTTATTTTTGGGGTACCGAGTACTTGAACCCAGACCCCTATGCACGATGGGCAGGTACTCTCTCACAGAACTATATTCCCTTTTCTAGTGTCTCAAAAAAATCATGATCTATTTTTCAAAAGCAATTTGAAAATTGAGCAGCCAAATGTTATTAGCCGCCAAAATTTTTTTTTTCCTAAGCCAGTTTCCAGCTTGCATCTTAAATCTTTTTTAGAGTAAATCACACGATCTAATGATACATGTGAAATAAAATGAGCCATCCTGAAAAGAATGGCATTCTTGTGGGTGTGATGAGGGCGAATTACAGCGCTGATGCTGAGACTAGTGTCACCAGCAGGCTGTGTGGGGTGCGGTAATTAAAGCATCCTCAGAAGGCGTCCATTGGAAACACCCAGTTTTTACTTTTCTACACTAATATTTCGCTGCTGCTTTTGAACTAAGAAACTTAAATAAAAGCTGCTCCTCTGGCTTACAATTGTTTTGTAAATTATGCTAGTTCCTGCTGGGGTCTACTCCCTACGCACGTCTCTTCTCAAAGGAAAGCTCTGTTCTGTTTTCATTGGACATTTTACTACACACAGTCCCTCCCAGAATATACAGGTGCACACATATCTATTGCCCCCATACACAGAACAGTATAGCAAGTGTAAATTACATGTCAATACATAGTAAACATTTGTACCTTTTGTTACTGTTTTGAGATAGGGTCTTACTCTGATAGCCTCAGACTCACTGTTCAAGGGGCTGGGAGCTGGCAAGTTGACTAAGAGCACTGCCTGTTCTTCCAGAGGTCCTGGGTTCGACTCCTAGCATCCACATGGTGGCTTCCAACTGTCTCTAACTCTAGTTCCAGGGGATCTGATGCTCTTTTCTGGCTTCTGTGAGCATCAGGCATGCATGTGGTACATAGATATATAAGCAAGCAAAAAACACCCAAGCAAATTAAAAAAAAATAAGTAAATCTAAAGAAGAAATTTTGAAAGGAAAGTCAGGGTTCATTCATGTACACACACACACACACACACACACACACACGCACGTGCGAACACACAGGGGCACAGTCAGGGTTGATAAGATTGAGATTGGTTGCTTTCTGTATATCCCAATTTCATTAGCTCTGTACAGACTCTGCCAAAGTAAAAGCAATAGCATTATAACATTCGTTATACAAACTTGGAGCACTCGTATGTATATTTATTAATTGCTATATATTTATTAATTATTATTATAATTATATTAATAATAATTATTATTAATTTTAAGGAGTCAGAGTCAGGTGTAGTGGTGTATGCCTTTAATCCCACACTTGAGAGATAGAGGCAGGTGGATCTCTGTGAGTCCAAAACCAACCTGATTGACATAGAAAGTTCCAGAACAGCCAGAGATATAGAGAGAGAGACCCTGTCTCAAAACAATTTTTTTAAAAGTAATTAGCTGTTTTTCTTCTGGATCTTGATAATAGGTTATACTTTTAGAAATAAAATTCAAATTAACTGTCTTAAATCAATGGGACAGGTGATGTTTGCTGCAATTCATTGCCTCTGGTATGTCTTAGTCTATCAGTGCAAAGAGACACCATGAGCAGGGCAACTTATACAAGAAAGCATTGCTTACAGTTTGAGAGTCATCATGGTGGGAAGCACCCCAGCAGGCAGGCATGGCACTAGAGCAGTACATGAGAACTTACATCCGATCTGCAGGATGGAGGCAGAGAGAGATGGCCTGGTGTGGGCTTCTGAAACCTCAAAGCCACCCCCAGTGACACACCTCCTCCAATAAGGTCACACATACCCCAACAAGGCCACACCCCTAATCATTTTTAAAGTTTCATGAACTGCAGACCAAGCATTTATCTACGAACCTATGGGGGCCATTCTCATTTAAACCACCACAGCAGGCCTGTGTGGGGCACACATACAAAGTTCACGTTTCACCATGCCCGTGTGGGGCACACATACAAAGTTCATATTCCACCATGCCCGTGTAAGGCACACATACAAAGTTCATATTCCACCATGCCCGTGTGGGGCACACATACAAAGTTCATATTCCACCATGCCTGTATGGGGCACACATACAAAGTTCATATTCCACCATGCCTGTGTAAGGCACACATACAAAGTTCACGTTCCACCATGCCCGTGTGGGGCACACATACAAAGTTCATATTCCACCATGCCTGTGTAAGGCACACATACAAAGTTCACGTTCCACCATGACCGTGTGGGGCACACATACAAAGTTCATATTCCACCATGCCCGTGTGGGGCACACATACAAAGTTCATGTTCCACCATGCCCGTGTGGGGCACACATACAAAGTTCACGTTCCACCATGCCCGTGTGGGGCACACATACAAAGTTCATATTCCACCATGCCCGT
>JAQHUG010000793.1:32805-107687 GCA_028555095.1 Dicrostonyx torquatus | reverse complement strand
ACATACAAAGTTCACGTTCCACCATGCCCGTGTGGGGCACACATACAAAGTTCATATTCCACCATGCCCGTGTGGGGCACACATACAAAGTTCACATTCCACCATATAAGAGTCCTATAAAGACTCTTCTGAATTTTAGCTTTACCGTTTTCTGAAGACACACTCTTTCTTACAGGTTTTATATATGAAACTGTATGGAAATCCAAAATATTACCAAGTGCTCTATTATGGAACCGTGTTGCCACCTGATGGTAAGTTTTCTTCTCACTTCTTTGATTTATGGGCTAACTTTATTTCCATCCTTCAGAATAAAGCAGGAGATGCAGTCTTGAGCTGAACAGACTCTGCCTACCCCACTCCACTTACTGGTTGTACTTGGTAGCATGCTGTCACTGGTGATGCCTTTTGGCAAACTTCACCATGTGACCTTAGGAACTGGAGCTGAGTCAGACAAAGATGCATGAGTTCCTGCCTTAAGGATTGGAACTCATTACCTGTGAAGACCTTGGGCAGATAATCATGATGCTGAGCAGGAGAAACGACAGCAGACCGTTAGAGACTAGCAGGCCTGAAGTGGATATAATGGCAAATCATAGCACAATGCAGAAACCATGTAGTGACCAAATTTTGTAGGGATTCCGAGATCTATGAATTACTCATGTAAGCATGAACATTCCATTACTTTACCTTATAATGGGGATGGGAGGGTAATGCCGCTCCCAGTCACCATAGGCTGTCAATCAACAACCCAATGCTGAGTGGAAGTCAACTTTTTTGAATCCTTGTTCAGTGGTACAATGTGGATACAATAGTCCACAGAGGTCAAAAGAGTCCTTGGCTCTCCTGGAAATGGAGTTACAGACCATGTGAGCTGCCACGAGGACACAGGAAACCAAACCTGGGTCTTCTACAGCAGCAGCCAGTATTTTTAGCCACTAAGCCATCGTTCCAGCCCTGATAAATTCTCGTGTTTTAAAGCTTTAAGGTTCTGACCGACATTTTTGTCTTCACAGAAATAACAGTCAATTATAGACACGGCCTTCCCTTGGTGACACTGACTCTGCCATCCAGAAAAGAGCGTTGTCAGTTTGTCGTCAAGCCAATGATGTCAACAGTTGGCTCTTTCCTTCGGGACTTACAAAATGAAGACAAAGGCATCAAAACTGCAGTCATCACCACAGCAGGTATGTCTCTGTGCCTCTTAGCCCTCTACCTCCAGCCTGCTCGCTCTCCCTTCTGCACGCCTGCTTTGCTTCTTTACTCTCCTAAAAAGAACATCATCATACAATAAATTAAATCACTCATTATATAACCGTTGGCAGCCCTTCCTTTTCACATGTCCGTACGATTAAAATAATAACTCAAAGCCAGCACAGTGGTGCATGCCTAGAATCCGAGCACTGGAGAAGCCGAGACAGAGAGATTGAGAGTTCAAAGCTAGTCTGGGCTATGTACTGAGACAGTGTCTCAACAGAAAACAAAACAGAGCAAAGAAAACAAAAAGGCTCCAATTTTATTAAGTAAAAGAACATGGAATGAGTTTAGTGTAAATTTCAGTTATTCATTTTATAAACAGCCAGAGATTTTTTTCTTATGAGAAAATTTTAATATAATGGTATTAGCATGTAATTATCAGCAAAATCTGATAAACTGGGAATAAAATTTATTTTCTACAATTAAAGTAGCCAGTAGAAAATTCTCAGACAGTGAATTAATCTTTATTATAAAGCAATTATGGTTAGGGAATGGTTTTATAGAATCAGTTCTTAGGACAATATACATTTTAATATCAGGAGAGGTAGTTAATCATTTATGTACTTAAGTATATGATATGGATTTTATATTATCATGGCATGAAATGGTTTTAGACCAACTGCTCCAAAATTTACATTAGAAATTATTTATCTCAGTTCAATATTCAAAGGCCATTGGTAAATATACATCAATAAATTATCATTGTTATTTTATTGCATTAAAAGTTCTATGTAAGTTGGTGATTACTGTTGTAGCTTTGAAAAGAAAATAAGCAGGGGCTGGGGAAATGACTCAGCGCTGAAGAGTGAGGTTCTAATCTCCACAATAAGCAGCACTCAGCGCCCTGTAACTCCACCTCTGGGGCATCTACCACCCACAGCATTGCATGCAAATGCATACACACCACACACACACACACACACACATGCACATAGTTAAAAATCAAAATTAAAGCTAAAAAAGAAAGAAAAATAAAGTTTTTTCCATAATCAAGCTAAGGGATACATACAGGAATTGGAAACACAGAGATTAAAGTATTTATTCTTCCTACAAATATTTGTTGAGCACATAACGTTTCAGACCTTGTTGTAGATGCTAGAGACAGAACAAAGAACCAGAGAGATAAAAGCTCCTGCCCTTATTAGAACTTAAATTTTAGGAGAAAAAAAAGAAACAAAATAAAGCAATAAGTATCAATATGCTAACTAGTAAACATTAATGGAGGAAAGTAGGGTGTGGAACACGGGTGAGTCTCCAAGGTCACATCTGAGTAAAAATAGGGACAAGACATAAAGAATCTGGAAATGATGATGGAGGACCTGGAAGAGACGATGAGGGAGGCCTGGAGGAGATGATGAAGGGGGCTGGGAGGAGACAAAGAGGGGGACTTGGAAAAGATGAGGGGGGTCTAAAGGAGATGATGAGGGGGGCCTGGAGGAGACAATGAGGGGTCCTGGAGAAGATGATGAGGGGGGCCTGGAGGAGACAATGTGGCTTGGAAATGAGAGGGATCTGGAAGAGACAATGGAGGCCTGGAGAAGATGAGGGGGACTTGGAGGAGAAGAGTGGGACCTGGAGTTAACAAGAGAGACCTGGAGTCTTCCAGCACTTGGTAGGCAGAGACAGGTGGATCTCTGTGAGTTCGAGGCCAGCCTGGTCTACAGAGTGATTTCCAGGACAGCCAGTGTTACACAGAGAAACCCTGTCCCAAAAACTGAGGAAGAGCAAGAGAGAGAGAGAAAGAGAGAGCTGGAGGAGATGATAAGAAGAACCTGGAGGAGATGATGGGAGCCTGGAGAAGATGAGAGGGACCTGAAGGAGACAAGGGGGACATAGGTTTGACAAGAAGGACGAAGAAAAGGTGAAAGGGGCTTGCAGTTCCCAGGAACCCTGGGGCAGTGGGGTTGGAGGAGGGGGCATTCTCAGAGGTGAGGGGAACAGGTTGAAAAAGGCTAGTGGGTTATTGTACGGACTTGAAGCTTTCTTCCTGCTCTGTGGCTACAAAGGGCTTCTAAATAACTCAGACACAGGAGCAGTGGAAATGCAGGGGACGTCCTGACGGCCTTGGGACTCTAGCAACAGACAGATGCATACGTAGATCTCAGGTGAGGTTGGATTGAACAGTGTCTCCAAAGAAGCGTTCAGTAAGCCTTTGATAAATGAGTGAAAGTAAAAATGGTTGATAAAAATGGAAGATGTTCCCCTTGCTTTTCTCCCTCCAAATAACTTTAAAAACAGTACAAGGAAACCAGAAAGTCAGAGTTTTTCCTTTAAGAAAATTAGGAAATGGGGTTCTTTGAACTGAAGGTACCTTACTGAGGCTTTTAGTGGAAGTCATTAAATGTGAATTTTTAAATGACACTTGGGACGTCAGATAAAAAATTCATTGTTTTGCTGTTTTGTTGTTTAAAAAAACAGGGCCCGTGTATAGAATCTGCCTGGGTTTAATTTGCTCTTGAAAAGTGGGTTCTGAAGCTGACATACCTCTGCCTATCACCTGCCACTCCCTGGGAACTTGGTCTCACCCCAGCTCAACAGGAACCCAGACATCCAGATTCTAGCGACAAACCCAAGTGCAGACCTGACTAGCTGCTTCTTGGGACGGTAGTGCCATTGAGCCAGACAGGAGTATCCTGGTATCCTGGTTACTGTAGCTGAAACAGCAAGCAGAAATCTGGCCAGAAGGAAACACACACTCAGAACTTTCCAGAATGTGTTTCCCATAACTGTGTGTGGGCTGGTCTGAAAAACAGAAAGGACTCCCTGCCCGGCATGAGTTCTCCACTTCCAGCCCAGTGACTTTGCTTTCTTAACTCCTGACCTACAGGAAAGCATTGTGGGTTCTGGTTTTGAAATAGGCTGTATGTGAAGTGGTGCACAGCACCTTGGGTTAAAACTCTCCAGGAGACTTCCTCCTCCCCAAGTCCCACATACCTGAAGCTAATAGTATTGTCATTTGGAAAGTGGGAAAGTGTGACTTTAAACCTTCATTGGCTCTAGAGGAGAAGGTGCCTTGCGATGGTGCTGGCAGGGAACCATGATGGGGTTAAGTCAAGGGTTAGGGAGCATTCAAGAATATGGACAATTGTGTTGGCTTTATTACTGGGAGATTAAGGGTAAGGAGGTCTGCACAGATCTCTCTGAGACCTCTACCCCATGTTTCTAGAACCTTGATCCTCGGAAGACAAATTCATGGTTGAAGCAAGGTCAGGGGTTAGGAAGAAGTTTCACGAAGTACACACTCAGGAGGGTAGGTGGACTTTCTTTAGGCTACATCTGGGGAATGACATACACAGTCACACAGGTTTAGTCTCTGAGGTGATTTAACAAGTACTTTGTCGTGTCTGGATGCAAGAGAGAACTTCAGTCGTGGTATGTAGGGGCCAGATTATACAGGCCCAAATTCCTACATGGTATGGCAGTCAGAATTGAGCTACCTGGCAAGGCACAATTAGCACCTATCACACAGAAGGTAGTGGCCTGGCCTTTGACAGTGAGACAACCTGATGCCACCCTAAGCAAGTGGTCAGGATATGCTGATGTCATTCTGCTCCTTATATTGTAATTTAGGAGGTCGCCTAGGGAAGAGGTGTCTTTCAGTCAATGTGACAGAATAGGCATCGGTGTGGATGTGACCCAAGTCATTCTCCCCGCTACCTAGGAAACAGAATGCTAATGAACTTCCCCCTCCGTTTACGTTTTGATATAAAAGGTGTTTGGAAAATAAATGTGGGTGGATTTTCAGGATGTGAACTCAGGACTTCATGAGGGATCCCTAAAACCTCCCTCCTGATACAGTCATGTGAGTTGTGCTTTCATTCCCACACCTCCACTCTGGTACGAGGAATGGTTTCTAGCAGGGCTGGTCCCTGAGAGTGGTGTCTGTCGCTGAAGTTATTTTTCTTTAACGACACAGCCAGGTTTGATGGTTGTTGTTCAGCAGTTAGACACTATGTGGTTTATGGCCCTAAAGTTTTTATTTTAAAACTATGCATTTGTTTTAATTTAAACCCCTTTTTGTATCCTGACCAGTCCCTGTTTCAATTTTACCTACAGCCGTTTGATTGACCTCATATCTCCTATCCCCTCAAATAGCTCTTGAAATTCAATCTTTTTTCTCTGAGATATTTGAAATTGCTGTTAGAGTCTCTTCACAGTCTCTATCCATTCTCATAAAGCAAATCACATAAGTGCAATTTAATTTTTGGACTTAAGCCTATTTTTTTCTCTCTACCACCCAATCTCCTTATAATTTTACTTCTTTCTTCCATGCTAAAAAGGAGCTATGAGCCAGTGTGGTGATTGGCCCTTTTGGGTGCTATTGGACTGTGATACTTTGAATGTAACAGGTCTCCACAATCTCAGAGGGAGTGGCACTATTAGGAGGTATGGCTTTGTTGGAGGAAGTGTGGGCCTGGTTTATCTCAAACAAATCTTACGGATGCCAGGCACATTCCTGGCTCTGACTGCTGTTGGGGCTCCGGTCCTAAGATTCCACCTTCCGGGCTAATGAGTTTGTCTGCCTGAAGCACACTGTGAAACAAAACAGAGAGACAGAGCAGGCCTGCTAAGGGCCATCCCAAAAATTGCAGTTCAAGATGATTGCAAGGTCAACCTAGACCCTGCTAAGGGCCATCCCAAAGGTTGCAGCTCAAGATGATTGCAAGGTCAACCTAGACCCTGCTAAGGGCCATCCCAAAGGTTGCAGCTCAAGATGATTGATTGCAAGGTCAACCTAGACAGTGCTGCCTCCTTGGCTCTGGCCCTGCTGTGGAATTCTGTCCTTGTCCATCTGGCACAGTGGGAGAGGAGCACCTGCCTGTTACATCTGGTCCAGAGGAATAGGAGGAAATAAAGCAACTGGGGAAAATTCCCTTAGTGACATGGGGAGTCACCTAGAACGCGAATGGCCATGGCCATATCCTAAAAAGCAGTCTTAGTGTTTGCTTGTTGGGACCTGGCACCCACTGCTTCAAAGCAGTCTGTGTTGTTTCTTTCAGAAGGCAGTGAGATTCCAGCCTCAACATTGATCGACACTTTGCTAATGAAAGATTTTAAGCTTGTCATTAACGAACTAGCATATGATGTTCGGTGTCACAAGAAAGGTAAGCGACGGCCCTCCAGCCACCTTAACTTTTGCTTTAGTGGGAGAAAAGCAACCTAGTTTCGCTTTGAGGACAGTTTCCTGAGATGTTACGGAATGGCCATTTTCCTCGTACCCAAGCAGGAGGGCGATTTCCCCTGATTTTTAACATGGGAACTGGGTAGAGCGCTCAGAAATGGAGGCGTGCTACCTGAATCCCCTGGGGTTGGAAGATCACAAGTGTTTCACAGAAGGTGCCTCCAACAAGTTTTCAAGCAGAGTGCGGGTAAGCTGCGCTTCTCAGCCACTCTCCTCAACACTGGGAGCCGTGGTTTTCCCTGCGACCTCTGTCTCTCAGACGACTACTAACCAGGACCTGACCCTGCTTAGCTTCCAAGATCAGACCAAACTGGAAAGGTCAAGGTGGTATGGCTGCAGACTGAGCACAGCCCTTGCAGCTCTCAGGAGAACGACTGACTTCCGGTCTGTTGCCCTTTGGGTTTGCTTTAAGAGGCTCACATGACAGCTCTGAAACTCAAAGTCTTAACTCTTTAAACAGTTCGCTTTTAATTTCAAACCGTAAGCTGAACCATCCTAAACTGAAAGTCAGAGATCTGAAACTTTTCTAACATTGGTATCACACACGTGGAACGTTCCACACTGGAGCCCTTGTGATGGGCTGTAGTCAGAGTGCAAATGCATGGGGGGGGTATACTGGGGACAGAGTGTTTGTTTAGCATAATATATGTACATGTTATACATATGATAAAAATCACCTTCGGTCTATGTATAAAAGGTATATATGAAATGTGAATGTTGACTTTACCTGAGTTCCATCCCCATCCCATCACATAAAGATTCCAAAATCTGAAACATATGTAAAATCTGAAATAAGTATCTGGTCCCGAGCATTGTGGGTAAGAGATACCCAACCTGAAACGTTGTTGTTTCTTCATTAGCAATTTGCTTCTGACATTTCTCTTACCACCACTCCACATATTGCTTCTGTCCCTGTCTTCTCCATATGACGTTCCCAGCACGCAGACGTCATGCCTTTTGGGGTTGTCACACAGTTAGGTATTCTCTTAGCCTTCCCCTCTCTCCTTTCTCTTTTTCAGCTTTGGAGGTTTCTTTAGGTGGATCTTCAAGCTCACACAGATTCTTGCTTCCCCAGTGTCTAGTCACTGATGGGAGCCATGGGAGACGGTTTCCCCTGGGGTGAGGTGGATAATATTTCTAGAGTTCCTTTGGTTGTTCCTTAGCCTTTCCATCTCTCTGTTCACTCTGTATTCATGAATGCTGCTCACTGTGTCCATGACCCTTTAACATAGTTCCTCATGCTCTGGTGACCCTCAATCACAAGACTGTCTTCATTGCTACGTCACAACTGTAATTTGCTACTGTTATGAATCGTAATGTAAATATCTGTGTTTTCTGATGGCCACAGGCAACCCCTGTGAAATGGTCATGGGATCCCCGAAGTTGAGAATCATTAGGTTAGAGGCTTTATGACATTAATCAGTTTTCCTTCATAGTACACTAGTTGAGTCTTCTCAACTTGACACAAAATACGGTCATCTGAGAAGGAGCCTCAGTTGAGAACCTTCATAAGACTGTCCTCTAGGCAAGTGGGGGGAGGGGCATTTTTTTGATTAATGATTGACATGGAAGAGCCCATCCCACTGTGAGTGGTGCCACCCTGGGCTTGGAGGTTCTGGATTGTTTTAAGAAAGTGATCTGAAGTGCAGGCAGCTGCTCTGAAGACCAGCCCCAAGGGCTGCTATCCAAGCCCAGATCTAGCACTTCGAGTGGGTCCACCCCAACATCTTCATCCGGGAGCTGCTGGTGCAGATGAAGGAGCCAGTGCAGCAGCACCAGATCCAGGAAAAGTCACCGCCATTGAGGATGACAACCAGCAGAAGCATGGCTGTGAAACACCCAGCACCCAGCACCATGGAGCAACTCCGAGGAGCCTGAGAGACCCATGGAGGCTCTGAGCAGAGACGAGTCCTCAGAGCCCACAGTGTCCCTGGGAAATCTAGAGAATGGCAGATCCAGGGGAAGTTAAAATAAAGCTTGTATTGTAACCTACGTCTCTCTTCCAAATGCCAACATGAATGTTAGGCCCACAAAGGGCCAAGGCTAGCTAGGTCCCCCGCTCCTTCCAGCTTGTGAGAGGAGTGCTGTCTGTTGTGGCAGATGCTATGTCAGGATTGAGCTCCTGGTCCAGTGAGCCCCAATCTAACTGTTCTCAGTGTTACTGCATACTTGGAAACCCATGTTACACAGACCAAATGAACAGGGAAGGGCAGAGTGTACACGACTGGATAGAAACTGACAGAAGAGCCGGGCGCTGGTGGCACACACCTTTAATCCCAGCACTCGGGAGGCAGAGGCAGGCGGATCTCTGTGAGTTCGAGGCCAGCCTGGTCTACAAGAGCTAGTTCCAGGACAGGTTCTAAAAACTACAGGGAAACCCTGTCTCAAAAAACAAAAAACAAAAACCTGGCAGAAGAATCATACTGGATTAATTAAGGAAGAATTTATTCAATTACAAATTTAGAGTTTAAAAAATCATTTCAAGTCATTCTTAAACATTGGCGGATGTGAACTGAAAAGTTCAGGCCATGAAAATGAAATCTACATGGAAGACACATTAGAAAACCAACAACCATGTAATGGATAATTATCTCAGACGTGGGTTCTGTTAGGAGGTGCAAAAATACTCCACCAGAATTCTGTGCTACCCATTTCTCTGAAAGCCCAGTAGGCATTCTGTTCTGTCTTGGACCATGGCCTCCTTCCAGGAAGAGACAACAAGTTTGTTTCTCTTCCCTAACAGTGTGATCAGCAACCCCTGTGCACAGTCATATTAATGCATCTTTCCACATTTTGTGAATTTCTACTCTTCCCTCTGTCTCTCTCTCATCCCTTTACTATTTCTTTATTCTCCCTATAAGACACTATCACTTTGGGGATGGAGATAGCTTGCTGACTTGGCAGAGGACCCAAGCTGAGTTCTCAGCACCCACATGGTGGCTCACGACCACCCCTAACTCTAGTTCCAGGAGATCCACCATCAGACACACACACAGTGTACTTATATGCATGCAGGAAAAGCACTCATACACTTAATTTTGTTTTCTTTTTTGAGACAGGGTTTCTCTGTGCAGTCTTGGCTGTCCTGGAGCTCACTCTGTAGACCAGGTGGCCTTGAACACAGAAATCTGCCTGCCTCTGTCTCCCGAGTGCTGGGATTAAAGGGATGTGCTGCCATGGACTGGCCAAATGAAATCAACTTCACCCTGGGTCTTTTTAATGTGTTGTTGAATTTGGCTTCCAAATATTTCATTGAGAACTTTACATCTATGTTCATGAGAGAAACTGGTCTTTAGATTCCTTTGTTGTTGTTGAAATCTTCCCCTATTTTTGTATCAGGGTAATAATGGTTAGGTAGGATGAGTTAAGAAATCTTACCTTCCTGTTTTATGGACTAGTTTGAAAAGCACTGGCGTCTGTCTTTGGAAGTATGATAGATCCAGCAGCAGATCCACTCATCCCTGAGCTTTTCTTTGTTAGAGACTATTGTTGTTATAATAATCTTATTGCTCAATAGAGATCTATTTATTTACATTTTCTTGTTTCAATATTGGTAGGTCATATGAGCCTTGAAATTTATCCATTTCTTCCAAATTTTCCAATTTAAGATATTTTGAAAATGTTCCTCACTGATTCTTTAGATGCCATATCTACTGTAATAGACCTTCTTTTGCACTTTATTTTTCTTTTGATTAATTTGGTTAAAATTTTGTCAGACTGTTTCAGTCTGTTTCCTTGGTCTCTATTTCTTTCCATCGACTAAGTTAGGGTTTGCCTGACTTCTGTTTATACAAGACCCAGTGAATACATTTCAAGACACATTTGACCTGCCAATACTGAAACAGGAAGATATCAATACCTAAAAACCAGATCCAGAATGAGCAATAGGAATGGGTTCTTTATTTGAGATCTAATTTCTTTAAATGTAGTACTCATTCATAAACGATCGTCTCAGAACTATATAGTCAGCGTTCTGGAAGCATGCATGTTTCATTTTGTTTTAGAACAAACATTTCCATTTCCTTCCTGATTCTTTCCAAAGACCCCGTTTATTCAAAAGTCTCTTGTTCACTCTCCAGGTTTGTATAGTGTGTTCTACTGATTTCTCCAGTTATTCTACTAGAAATGATAATCATTATAATCTGATAAGATAAAACAAATTCCTTTTTACTTGTTTGTGTTTGCTAACTCTTGCTCTTTATCATAGGGGGTCTGTTTTAGGGGAAAAAAAAACATGGGCTGGAAAACAAACAAACAAACATGCACCCCTTAGGTTTTGGATGGAGTGTTCTACAGATGTCTGTCAAGCTTATTTGATCTTTGGTACAGTTTAACTCTGAAGTCTGTTGATTTTCTAATCTGACTGATTACATAAAAAATTCAAATATAGCCGGGCGGTGGTGGCGCACGTTTTTAATCCCAGCATTTGAGAGGCAGAGGCAGGCGAATCTCCATGAGTTCGAGGCCAGCCTGGTCTACAAGAGCTAGTTCCAGGACAGGCTCCAAAGCTACAGAGAAACCCTGTCTCGAAAAATCAAAACAAAAAAATTCAAATATATATATACATATTACATTCCTACAATATATATGTATGTGTATGTAATGTACATGACTTTCTGTAATATATGTAATATATATAATTCTTGAGGCAGGTTCTCATTCAATAGCCAAGACTGGAGCTCTGTAACCTGGTCTGGCCTTGAAGTCATGGCAATCCTCCCCATTAGCCTTTCAAGCAGTGGGGTCACAGGCGTGGCATGAGCTGCCGTGCCCAGCTAGGATTATCTATTAAGGAGAATAAGGCAACAAAGTCACTTGTTATTGTTGTGTCTGGACCTATCGGTCCCTTTGTATCCAGTAGTGTTTATAAAACTGGGTGCGTCAATGTTCCAGACGTACATATTTATAATTATTATCTTTTTAGCAGGCTGTCCCCTTTATGGTGTAGTGATTTCCTTTATCCTTCCTAATTTTGGTTTGAAATTTGCTTTGTCTCATTCCGTACTGCTATGTCCAGACTCTATTACTTTGGGGTGCACGTTCGCACCCTTTCGTTCTCACTCCGTGTATCTTATTGCCAGTGAGGGTTCTTGAAGACAGCAAACAGGCATTGATCCTTAGCTGCTCAGTCAGTCTCTGTGTTGAGACCGTACACATACCCATGTGCATCCTTCTCAAAGCCACAGTAAAGACACTCTATAAAAGGAGGCGAGACAATCTGACTCCCAAAGTTGAACTTTAGACCCAAACTGTCTGGGAACTTAGCACTACAGGTTGGCCGTGGGAGACTGATGATCATCTAAACCTGGCGCACTCAACTGAAACAGCATAGTAGGCCCCAGACCAGAACTCAGATGCCCGGCTATGGGGACTTGGATTTCATCATCTAGACCAGTGGTTCTCAACCTTTTGTGGTCCTGTGACCCTTTGTGGCTATTTTGTTGCTACTTTGTAACTGTAATTTTGCTACTGTTATAAATTGTAATGTAAATGTCTGTGTTTCCTGATAGTGTTAGGCCACCACTTTGAAAGAGTCATTTGACCCTCCCCAACCCCCACTCGCCATGCCCCCCCCCCCGCCAAGAGATCACCACCCACAGGTTGAGAACCACTGGTCTAGCCTCACCTGGAGGAGAAAAAAGGAACCTGTATTAAATGCCTATGTCTCTTTTACCTTTTCTCAGAAAAACCAAGTGACGAGCACACAATTGAGATGGAAAACATGAAATCTCTGGTTCACAGACTATTTACAGTCCTGCATTTAGAGGAATTTCAGAAGAGAAAAGAGCGTCACCTGATGACAAAGATTGACCACCTGAAGGAACAGCTGCAGCCCCTGGAGCAGGTGGGTCTGTGTGGAAGCTGTGCCTCTCGCTAACAAGTGCTTCGCTAACAAGTGCTGGGAGTCAGTCACAGGGGCAGCTGGGCGTTTAGTGCAGGCTCACTTTCTCCTTTATTCTGGAAAATGGCCTGTGAGCTGAGTCTCCATCAGTGACGGAGCCTGATGATCTGACTCCAGGACTGACATCCTCTGCTTCCTCAGCATCAGCCGTGAGCCTGCCGAGAAGGCTGGGAAGGGGGATGTGATGGAGTGCTACATCAGAGGTCCCAGCTCTGCCTAAGAACTGTGGGTGGAGAGTTAGTGATAGCTTCCTTGTATCAGCTACACTTATTTCTTTTCTCCAAGTCATGGAGAAAAAATAACTTATTTTTTGGAGGATAGGCATGGGGTAGTCTAAGGGGAAAAACTTACATTTTTTAAGCCATAATTCCACTTATAATAAAAAATGGGTAGCTAATCCTTACATACGAATACACAGATTTTAGAAATGTGGTCATTATTTCCAAGAGTATTGAAAGAATGGTAGAGAAGCCCTTTCCTTTGTTCTCTTTTTCTGGATTATTTACATACATTTTGCTTTTCAAGAAATTGATATGCCAGGTATAGTGGTGGCTATCTTTCAACCTGGCTCTTGGGAGGCAGAGGAAGGCAGAGCCCTACGAATTCAAAACCAGCCTGGCCTGCATAGCACACTCCAGGCAAGAGAGGGGTCCGTCTGTATAGCGAGACCCTGTTATACAGAAACAGAACAGAAGGAGGCGCTAGAGAGCCAGATGTGCACAAACTGTGTCTGTAGATGAATTCCCAGAAGTGAGGATAAAGGAAAACAGGCTGTGGTTTTTGAGCAGGACTTTTAGGCTTCTAATTATAAGCATAATTGTGTTTAGGGGATTATGTTTATTCCTCCCCTGGCCCCTTTTTTTCAGGCTGAGCTTTAACTCACAGAGATCCTCCTGCTTCTGCCTCCTGAGTGCTGGGATTAAAGGAGCGTAACACTATGCCTGGCTAATATGTTTGAGTAGATTTTACCTTTACAGTTAAAAAAAAAAAAACAGGATTAATGAACTGCCTTAGAAGTGAGCAGTTATACATCCTTCATAAATTTTTCATTCTACACACCTGACCTATTCATATTAATGAAAATGGGCACTGGCTCAAATGTTCTTGTTGCTTCTGTTTGCCCCTTAAGCTGGCAAACTAGTGAACCGAATGAATGGCTTTCCCTTCCTCCAGGTCAAAGCTAGAATAGAAGCTCAGTCAGAAGCCAAAACCAGCGGACTCCTGTGGGCTGGCTTAGCCCTGCTCTCCGTCCAGGGAGGGGCACTGGCCTGGCTTACCTGGTGGGTGTACTCCTGGGATATCATGGAACCAGTCACCTTCTTCCTTACGTTTGCAAATTCCATGGTCTTTTTTGCGTACTTCATCATAACCCGACAGGTGAGTAGCAAGGGAAGTTAGAACATCTGGCTGAAGAATTCCTCCTCCAAGCCAAGCAGTGTCTTGGTTGGGGTTTCTACTGCTGTGGTAAAACACCATGACCAAAAGTACCTCGGGGAGGAAAGGGTTGATTTGGCTTACCTATCCTGAATCCTGGTCCCACTGAGGAAAACCAAGGCAGGAACTCAAACTGGGCAGAAACCTGGACGCAGGAGCTGGTGCAGAGACCAGGGAGGGGTGCTGCTTACTGGCTTGCTCCTCATGGCTTGCTTAGCCTGCTTTCTTATAGCACCCAGGACCACTGACCCAGGGGTGGCACTGCCCACAACTGAGCCTGACCCTCCCATATCACCGATGGAGAAAATGCCCTACAGGCTTGCCTACAGCCTATCTAGTGTCTCAGTTGAGGCTTCCTCCTCTCAGATGACTGTAGCTTATGTCAAGCTGACATAAATCTAGCCTGCACAAGTGGCAACTGATAAAATCCTTTTATGTGCTGAGTTTTCTGAAGTTATTTTTTTTGACAAGGTTGGATGGAGGCCTTATAAACTAAAAACTTCAGTTCCTGCAGAATTAGTGTAAACACATCATGTTCTCTGTGCCCTCGTTAACCAAGGACCATTGGACGAGCACTACAAATGTTAGTGATATCCAGTAACTAGCTTGTCGCGAGGTTGCTTTGCCCAGTCTTCCTGCTCTTCTTCTTTTGCATCATGTACATTTTCTCTTCCCAGTCTGCCTGCTTGTAAGAGGGGCAGCTACTCAACTCCGGCCGCATGCCCATGACCATTCCTTCCTTCTCCCCACTTGGCCTTGCTGTCGCCGAGTTAGTATCTTCGCTTGAACTACGCGCTCTCCTCTCTCCTTTAGAACTACACCTACTCATCCGTCCGGAGCAGGCAGTTTCTCCAGTTCTTCCACAAGAAATCGCAGCAACAGTGTTTTGATGTGGAGCAATACAACAAGCTAAAGGAGGACCTCGCTGAGGTATTTTATTCCAAGTACTTCTCCGAGCTGGTTTTGTTTGGGAGAGAGGGGAGTGCATGCAACTGTTGGCTCAGTTTTCACAGGTTGGCAAATGCTGGGCTGAGATTTTCATGTATTGTTTAGCAAAAGGTTGGGATGGGATTGTTCTGTCTATTTGCATGTATGCCTTTAGGCCAGAAGAGGGCGCCACACCTCATTACAAATTGTTGTGAGCGAGCCTGTGATTGAACTCAGGGCCTCTGAAAGAGCAGTCAGTGCTCTCAACCACTGAGAATCACTCCGGCCCCTTAAAAGCTTCTCTTCTGATAACTTTGTTATGTGACAGTAGTGGGGATTGAACCTTGGGCCTCAGTGTATGCAAGGCAAGGGCTTTTCCACTGAGCTACGCCCTCAGCCCCAGGATGGGATTTTTTGTCTTTTTAAAAAATTGGTAAGTGGTGGTGCACAGCCTTAATCCCAGCATTTAGGAGGCAGAAGCAGGTGGATCTCTGAGAGTGAGTTCCAGGACAGCCAGGAGTGTTACACAGAGAAAACCTGATTCAAAAACCAAAACAAACCAAAACAAAAGTATGTGAACTGAAAAAAACAAAACCCTGACAGAAAAGATAGTTCCTTTTCAGAGCGTCATGAGGTCAAATGAAGCCATGAACTCATCTTTTAAGAAAGGATTCATAAGGCTGGGCAGAATAGATACACCTTTGATGCATCCCAGCACTGGGGAGGCAGGCAGATCACAGTGAGTCGAGACCAGCCTGGTCTACGTATCAAGTTTCAGGACAGCCAGAGGTGCACATTGAGACCCTGTGTTAAAAAGCAAAACAACTGAGCAAACACATAAAATACATCAAAAAAGGATTCAAAGAAGGCCTTTTAACTCAGTGATTGAAGTGTTTTCTTGTCCTAAGAAGAGGTTAAATTTATATAATTCCTTTCAAACAGCAATGCTGCATTTCTTGTTTTCTCTGATCCTTTTTTAAAAATATTTGTTTATTATATATATTCTGTATTTGTGTGTATGCCTGCAGGCTGGAAGAGGACACCAGACCTCACTACAGATGGCTGTGAGCCACTATGTGGTTGCTGAGAATTGAACTCAGGACCTTTGGAAGAGCAGGCAGTGCTCTTAACCTCTGAGCCATCTCTCCAGCCCCTGTTTTCTCTGATCTTAAGTTGTTTATTTTTTTCTTCCTCACCACAGGCCACAGAATCCCTGGAGACGGTGCGCCATGCCCTCCATTTCCATTTCCGACTTCCAGGAGAGGAGCTCAATGAGAAGAATTAGTCCCGTATTTTTAAACATCCCGGGGCCACATGCCACTTTTGTAACCGACCAATAGGACATTTTTAAGGTTGTGTTCATTTCCATTTGACAGTTTCAGATGTTGTTTGGCTAATAAACTTGTGCGGAGCAGAGTACTCTGCCATTCTCACGTGAGACTCTTGGTTTGTGGATCTGTGAGGACTGAGGTTTCAGACGGCCTGTGTGCCCTGGCAAAGCCTTGGTACCCAAAGTCCTCCCCTCTCACCCCATGTGGAGGTAAAATGATTGGCGTCTTGTCATTCACTCACTTTGGTTCTTAGGTTTGTCTGGAATCCACCTTGTTAACTTGAACTTCATTTTATTTCTCGAGACAGGGTTTTGTGGTGATGGAGGATTCCCCTCTGTATGCTGTTAGTATATTTTATTACCATTGGTTAATAAAGAAGCTGTTTGGGCCTATGACAGGGCGGAATAGAGCAAGGCGGGAATTTCAAGCAGAGATAGAGGAAAAAGAAGGCAAAGTTGGAGAGACGCCATGTAGCCGCGAGGAGATAGACACCCACCCTGGAACCTTGCTGGAAAACCACGACCCTTGTGGTAAAATACAAAATAATAGAAATGGGTTAATTTAAGATGTAAGGGCTAGCTGGAAATATGCATAAGCTAATAGGCCAAGCAATGTTTTAATTAATACAGTGTCTGTGTGATTATTTCGGGTCTGGGCGGATGGGAAACGAACAAGCAGCCTCCGTCTACATCACGCCGTGGCTCAAGCTGCTTTGTAGTCTAAGCAATCCTCCTGCCTAAGGTTCCTGGGTAGTGTAATTACAAGTACGAGTCATTATACCCAGTTTCTTTTTGTTTTTTAGTATGTAACAGTGGTATGACTAATACTTTATCAAAGGTCCAAACGCCCCACTAGCCAACTGCAGCTGAAACAAGGCATCCCAGGCAATGTTTGTTTGTTTGTTTATTGTTCCTACATCCCAACCAAAGGTTCCCCTCCTTCCCTTCTTCCCCCAACCTACCCTCTGCCTCCCTTCCACTGTTTCTCCTCAGACATGGAAAGGCCTCCCATGGATATCAGCCAGCCATGGTGTATCAAGTTGCCTTGAGACGAGGTACCTCCTCTTTTTTTTTTTTCTTTTTGGTTTTTCGAGACAGGGTTTCTCTGTAGCTTTGGAGCCTGTCCTGGAACTAGCTCTTGTAGACCAGGCTGGTCTCGAACTCACAGAGATCCGCCTGCCTCTGCCTCCCGAGTGCTGGGATTAAAGGCGTGCGCCACCACCGCCCAGCTGAGGTACCTCCTCTTCAATAAGGCTAGCTGAGGCAATACAATAGGAGTAATGGGTCCCAAAAGCAGGCAACAGGGTCGAGACAGTCCCTGCTGTTACTGTTAGGACTCTCACAATGAGACCAAGTTACACAACTGTAACATACATGCAGAGGGCCTAGGTCAGTCCCATGCAGGCTCCCTGGTTGTAGGTTCAGTAGTTTCTGTGAGTAAAATATTGCTTTTATACCAGTGGCTTACGTGTTTCTGTTCCCAAAGCCCCAAATATAACCACATTAACTAGCAAATTATTAACAATATATCATTATTCAAAATGTTATGTCATGTTAACAAGAATTGAACCTTAAAAGTAAAATTAATTATACATCTAATGAGTCTGCTAAAAATGTCAGCATCTTCCAGTTGAAGTTACTGTAGAATCACATTCTGACAAATGTTTTGCCTATCGTGGCTAGGAGTTACCGCATGTATGCCAGAGTGTCCAGGCATCCCTGTGTGGGGGCCTAGAGGGGCCAAGAGTCATTACATGTATGCTTGGTGTAGCTTGCTGTCCACTGCGTGTTTGATCATATGGCTAGGTGTCACTGCACATGTGCCCAGAGTAGGTAGGTGTCAGGCATGTGTGCTTATGTTGTATAGGTGTTATTCTGTGTGCGTCTAGATATTACTTGTTCGATTTTTTAAAAAAAAAAAGATTGCAAGCCAGGCAATGGTGGCACACGCCTTTAATCCCAGCACTCGGGAGGCAGAGGCAGGTGGATCTCTGTGAGTTCGAGGCCAGCCTGATCTACATAGAGCTAGTTCCAGGACAGGCTCCAAAGCCACAGAGAAACCCTGTCTCCAAAAAAAAAAAAAAAAAAAAAAGATTGCAAAACAATCTTTTTTTATTTTACATACTGATCCCAGTTTCCCCCTCCCTCCCCTTCTCCTGCTCCTTTCACATTCTCCCCCTCCAACCCCCATCCACTCCTCAGGGAGGGTAAGGCCTGCTATGGGGAGTCAGCCAAATGTCACATCACCTTGAGGCAGGACTAAGCCACCCCCTCCTCCATATCTAGTGCTTAGATATTATGTGTGTGCCTATAGTGGCTAAGTGTCTGTCACAGCATGTGTGACTAGCGTGCCTGTGTGTCACTGTATACTGTATTAATCATCAGAGTGACAAAAAATAATTCTTTAAGGCTCATTTATTTTTTTTCCAAAATGGGAATTAAATTCATACACAAAATACCTTAATTATAGGTAAATAAGAAAATAAACAGAAACATGACCAAGTAAAATAGGTCACTATAAATTACATAAGCTATGAGTTTTAGATATTTCACTAAAAGGAGACAACCTCATTCTGAGTTTCAAAAATCTTGAAGAACATTAAAAAAATAAGTATAAATGTAAGGCACACCAGTTGGTATTTTGGGTAACTTTGCAATTTACTACAAATGTAATAAAAGCTAGTAGACATTTCTGCAGAGTAATTTCCTGAGGATTTCTCTTGGCCCTTTCATCATCTCCAACACGATTAAAAATGAACAAACACGAAACACCACTTTCCACGACATTTTACAATGATGCGCCAAAGGCTTCAACCAACTGATGGTTGTGTAAGAGGAAAATGTATGTACTCAAGACGGGTGACCATAGCTACTTACTAGGCTTGGGACAGAAATGAAGCTTTTTGGTCAGCATGGAGGCAAAGCAGGGGACCTGCTTCTTGCCAATGGCACCCGGGTCTTTGCAGAAGTCCACGCGGCGCTGGGAGACCTTTCTGTTCACCAGGGTGAGCAGCTCCGTGAACTCTAAGGAACTGCCGTACCTCTCCAGCATCTCACACAGATCCTGGATGTACCAGGAGCCGTGCACAGTCTCCCGGTGAGAATAATACCCTAAAAGAAGATGGGGGAGGTGCTTTATGCCCTTTGCTTCAAGGTGACCAAGAAACACTTATGATTAATACAGTCACAGAAATGAAAGCTCTCGGAAGTCCTTGCAAAAGAATAGGGCCTGCCGCTCATCATGTGGTCACGGTTCTATCTATTGCTTTATCTCATGTAGGAAAACATATTAATTCTATGGTTTTACATACATAGAATTAATTACATTTCCTCCACTCTCTGAAAACTAGAACAAGACAATAGCCAGTGATTTTGCACGGCCAGCGATTAAACAAAACCGTTCAGTTCAAAAAGAAACAAATTAGCAAAATGTTTTCAACAAGCTTTCCACAACTATTATCAGAAAGACACTGCTATTCTGTCACCAATACAATTATACAGCTCTGTGGCTGAGGTTATTATATTATAATAAAATTATACAGGAAGGTCGCTGTTACTCCATACGGCATTTTACATTTCATTTATTAGAAGGGATTTCTTTCTTTTTTTTTTTTTAAGATTTATTTATTTATTTATTTATACATACAGTATCCTGCCTGTAGGCCAGAAGAGGGCGCCAGATCTCATTACAGATAGTTGTGAGCCACCATGTGGTTGCTGGGAATTGAACTCAGGACCTCTGGAAGAGCAGTCAGTGCTCTTAACCTCTGAGCCATCTCTCCAGCCCTAGAAAGGATTTCTTCAACATGACTTTGTCTGTGGCTTTTTAATAGAACGCAGTGATTTAACCTTGAAAGACCCAATCCAATTCAAAGGTGACACAGGCTTGAGCCAAGAGTACACTTCTAGGCGGCACTCCGTTCACTCACCTTCTGCGACGGAGTAACACATGAGGAAGTCTGCCCCCGCGGGCAGCGTGTACACGGAGGCTGCGTCCACCTCGGTTGTGTTGTCCTGCAGGTCTGTCTGATGGTCCACCACGTCCAGAGGAACCACCGGTACGTCGTGCTGGTTGCCCCGACAGGCCTACAGAGGAAAGAACATTTTTCTCTGCCTGCCGCTTTGTTCCCAATGATTGATGTGCAGTGAGAGTATGTAAGACAGCACACCCCTCCCCATCTTAGTAAGAGAAACCACGGAGGCAATTCAGAAACAATGCAATTAGGCTCTGAGAGATTAAAGCTAACACAGCTGCTTCCCTGGTAATGTTTGCTTTTAGACAATGTTTACAACCCCGCCCTCCAATAAACACCAAGATATGCTTCTTTTTAAAAACTGTCAACCTTACCTAAATGTTTTATTCAATCAGGTGATGACTTCTGAATGCCATTTTCCCTGTCTAGTTTTGGTCATAATTTGTCAATAGTTGAAATAGCATTGTCTGACTCAAAAAGACATCTATCTATCCACCTTCTGTTCCCACTGTATTTTTCATAAGTACTTAAGGTGGTGGTCCTGGCCTTTAATCCAAGTACTTGGGAGGCAGAGGCAGGTGGATCTCTGTGAGTTCGAGGCCAGCCTGGTCTACAGAGCTAGTTCCAAGACAGCCAGGACTACACAGAGAAATCCTGTCTTCAACATACATAAATTAAGTTTCTATGTGAATGTTTATATGTGAGTACAGGTGCCCCCAGGGTTCAGAAGAGGGTGTTGGGTCCCCTGGAGCAGGGACCAGAACTCAGATGCTCTGCAAGAACAGTAGGAAGTGCCACTAACCAATGAACCTCCCTCCAGCCCTGAACCTGCACGACCTCTCTGTCTCTCTCTAACCTCTGTTCCCACTTTAAAGTGAGTTCTTAATTTATAACTATTAATTCCAAGTCAAAGCTAGCATTAAATTCTTTTATTTTTCTGGTTTGAGGGCCTCGTGTTTGTTAGGCAAATGGTCTGCCACTCTTCTGTTCGGTGTTACAGGCTAAACTGTGCTCCACCCTGAAATTCGTATATTGAAGCCTCCAATACCAAATAATATTTCTAATGCTCCAAACATTTGCTTTCAATTCCTGAAACTGTTTGGCAGCTTGACAGTGAGCTTGGGAAAGTGTAAAAGGGATGAGGCAGGGGAGGACGGCCTGCTTATTCCTACCTCACTCCCACTGGCTTGCATGCACTCCGGCTCCCACAGACCTGAGCCCAGGCTGCCAGGCATGGTCCTGTGCAATCAGGTCTTCCCTTCAATGGCTCATCCTCCACACCCAGCCCAGTCACAGAGGCACAATGATGATTATCTGTCATATCTAATGTTAATCAAAACACTTTGTTTGGTTTTAAGACAGGGTCTCACTATGTAGCTCTGACCGTTCTGGAACCTGCTCTGTAGACCAGGCTGGTGCCAAACTCACAAAGATCTGCCTGCCTCTGCCTCCCAAGTGATGAGATTAAAGGTGTGCTCCACCATCTGGCTAGATTTGGTTTTTTGTTTGTTTCTGTGCTTTGGTTTTTCAAGACAGGGTTTCTCTATGTACCTCTGGCTGCCCCAACTCACTCTGTAGACCAGGCTGGCCGCAAACTCAGAAATCCACCTGCCTCTGCCTCCCAAGTGATGAGATTAAAGGTGTGCTCCACCATCTGGCTAGATTTGGTTTTTTGTTTGTTTCTGTGCTTTGGTTTTTCAAGACAGGGTTTCTCTATGTACCTCTGGCTGCCCCAACTCACTCTGTAGACCAGGCTGGCCGCAAACTCAGAAATCCACCTGCCTCTGCCTCTCAAGTGCTGGGACTAAGGATGTGTGCCACCACCTCCTGGCTCAAAACACTCCTATAATAAATCTTAACAGCTCAAAATATAACTATTAGGCCAGGATTCAAAAAAGGCCTTTCCAATTATTGGAGAAACTTATTTTAAAAGTTGATTATTTTAACTGTTATAACTGAATTTTATGATTGAAATAATGATATGATCAGTCTTACCTGAATGATAAATATCTTGGGTTTTCCAACCAGGCTCTGACACTTGTCTCCTTTGAATAAGCCAGTCAATGTCTGAATTTCAATTTTGGCATCATAGGCATAAATGTGGTTGCCTTCACCGTGGCTCAGGAAGACACACAGGAAGCAATCGGCATCTACATGACTCGAGGCGGACACTACAGGTGTCCCCCAAATGCACGCAGAGGTGAAAACATGAGTATGTTATCCACATATAGAACTTCAAGTTATTGATGCTAAAAAATACACTTTACAAAACAGTAGGAGAGGGACCTACTTTCTTTAATAAATACAAACTTCCTGTAATAAAACAATCTTTCTCTTTTTTTCTTTTTTCTTAACACTGGGTCTCATTTTGTTGCAAGGCTGGCCCTAAACTTTTTTTTTTTCTAAATGTTGGTTGTGTGAGACAGGGCCTGACACTCTTGCCCATGAAGGCTGGCTTTAAATATCCAGTCATCCTCCGCCCTCGGCCTCCTGGTGCTGGGATTACAGGTGTGTGTCCTATCATGGCTGACTTAAAAACCAATTTTAAAGTTTAAAGCAATTTCCCTAAGTTTCACATAATATTTCACAAAAGATATTAGTTTTTCAGCCAGTTGTGCTGGTGCATGCCTTTAATCTCAGTACTCGGAGGCAGAGGCAGGAGGACCCCTGTGAGATTGAGGCCAGCTGGTCCATAAAGTCAGTTTCAGGACAACTAGAGCTGTTACACAGAGAAACCCTGTCTTGAAAAGCCCAATAAATAAATAAAAACATAAACAAATTTTAAAAAGATATTAACTTTCTTAAGTACAGAAAAATGATTTAGGAAAAAAATGGGGAGGAAGTTACTTAAAGATAGAACTAAAACATCACAGCCCAACATCTCTAAGACCATGGGTACAGAAATTCTCAGTAAAATGCTTGCAAGAGGAAGTCAACAGCTCATTAGAAGAAACATACAGCATGACCAAGTCAGCTTGACCGCAGGATTATAATGATGGTTCATTACACGCGAACAGACTCGAAGTACATCATCACTTGAGAGATAGAGAAGAAGATGCTGACAAAGTTGAACCTCCTCTCCTGCCAGGAGCAGCAGGAACACGATGCAACCCCACCCAGGCTACAGTGCAGACCTGACAACAACTCCACACTAAAGGAAAAGCAAAGTGGTTCCTTGAAAGACAAAAGAGCACACGCTCCTCCCACTTTTACTCAATATGGTGCTTTTAAGGGCACCAGAGCAGTGGGACAAGAGGAAGAAATAAAAGAAAGAACATGGAATCTGTAAATGGCACGAGCCTGGATTTAAAAGACACTAAACGGTTCAGTTCCCAGCAATGACATAGCAGCTCAGTCACTCCATTTCAGGGACTCTGATGCTCTCTTTCTGCCTCTGGAAGGCACCGGGCACCAATGTGGCACCCTTATATACATGCAAGCAAAACACTCATAAACATAAAATTTGAAAAATTCAATAAAAAACACTAAATACTCCCCTAGAAAATTTAGCTCTTGGGCTGGAGAGATGGCCTAGTGGTAAAGAGAATTGACTGTTCTTCCAGAGGTCCTGAGTTCAATTTCCAGAAACCACAACCATCTTTAATGAGATCTGGTGCCCTCTTCTGGCCTGCAGGCATACGTGCAGGCAGAACCATGTATACATAATAAACAAATCTTTTTTTTAAAAAAAGGAAAATTTAGATCTTATAAGCACTTTCAACAAAACAGTAGGATACAACAATTAGAAGCTTCCTTACATGCTACACATTGAGAAAGAAAGCAGGAATAGAACCCTATTTGTGATAGCATAGAAACAAGAAATAAAGAGGAATAAACTAAGGAGGCGAAAGTCTTACCTCTATGCTCAGACCTCTATGCTCTTACCTCTATGCTACAGTGCAGACCTGACAACAACTCCACACTAAAGGAAAAGCAAAGATGATATTATGAGAGCTTAATGATATTAAGAAAAGGTCTATAGTACAAACACTCTCTACAGGTACTCATGATAATTCCCCACAGGGTTAGAAAACATCCCAAGTTGAAGACTGAAGCAGGAGAGGCCCGAGCTAGCCAAGGCAATCCTGAGCAAAGAGAAAAGCTGGGCGACCGCCACCCTTAATTTCAAGTTATACTCAGGAGTTAGTAACAAACCCGTATGATGACAGCACACAGAGACACACTGACCAACTGGATCAAAGATCCAGAAAAAAACCCACACGGCACCAGAGGCCAATTTTTTGAGAAAAGTATCAAAACATCCATGAGAGAAAAGACAAAAGACAATCTCTTTGACAAACTGCGCTGGGGAAACTGGACATCCACAAGGAGAAGTAACTTTAAGACCTGAAACTACTATAAACATTTCCAGATACAGGCACCAACAGAACGGTGAGAGAGTTCACAGGCAAAGGCGTTTGTGGCCAAGTCTGAGGAAATCCCAGAGTCCACATGGTACAAGAAGAAAACCCCTTCCCGAAAGCCATCCTCTGACACCCACCTGGGTGCTGTGACAAGCGTACATGCTCGCTTGCGCACACATGTGTACACATGCACATATACGTGTACATGCACGCGCACGCACACACATGCTAAACAATGAATGAAAAAAAGAGACAGGCATAGGCAGAGACTTTCTGAAAGGGACTCCAGCAGCACAGGAACTACTTCCAAGAATTAACAAATGGGATCATATGAAATTAAATGAACTTTGCAGCAAAAGAAGCAATTGCCAGCATGAGGATACAGCCTACAGAACGGGAGGAAATCTTTGCTGGCTCCCCATCTGAAAGGATGAGGTGAGTATCTAGACTATATACACAATGAAGGAAAAACCTTCTAGAAAACCAAATAATCCCTGCTTCTCAAAATGTGAAGTACCAATCGCCAGCAGCTGGATGACAGAGTGTTCCTCAACCTGAGCCATCAGAAATGCAAAGCAGAAAATGCCTACAGATCATTTCACCTCAGTCGGAATGGCTCCCATTAGAAAAACAAAACAAAACGAAACCGCCTGGTGAGGATGAGAAGTGGGCTGGAGAGGAGGGGACGCGGGCTGGGGACATGGGGAAGTGGACTGGGAGAAAGGAGCCCTTGTACACTGCTGGTCAGAGTGCAAGCCAGTGCAGCCACCATGCAAATCAATACGGAACTTCCTCAGATCAAACACAGCTGCCAGCGGTACCACTCCTGCGAACACACCCAAGGGAACCCAGGACAGCATGTGACAGAGGTCTCCTCAGCCATGTTTGCTGTGGCATTGCTCACAACAGACAAACTATGGCATCAGCTTACTTGTCCTTCAGCTCTTAACGAACAGAGAAAATGTGGTACATGGGCACAACAGAGTTTTATTCAGCCATAAAGAAGAAAATGTATCATCTGCAGGAAAATGCACGGAACTGGAGACCCAGAAAGAGAGGCTTCACAGTCTCTCTCAAATGATCCCTCAAAGTGTGGTCTTCGGCCACACTGTTCTCTCGCCTGTCGGTCCTCATATTACATGAAAATAGAAGGCAGACAGCTGGAAGGGGAGGGGGCTAGGTGGAGAGGAGACGAGGGAACAGAAAGGGAAGAGGGAAAACGCATGTTCCAGGAGTATGAACGTCACCACGAAACTGCGGTATACAGTTGCTGTGTGGTAATTTACAACTTCTCTTTAAAAGACCAATGTGACTTCGGCAAGACGTTAAAAGTTTCCTTGAATGAGCAGACTTTCCTACAGTAGACTGAAAAGATCCAGAACCGACAACTCAACAGCTGCCCCTGTGGCCACACCTCAGACAGCCCTGCAGAGAGCTCTCAGAGCTTCAGGGAGCATTAAGACTCCCTGTCCTCCAAAGCCTTTGAGCAAAGCAAAAAACCTAGTAAGGAGCCAGTTACAATGACGTAATTAAAGGAAAGTGCTGGAGAAAGTGCATAGTGATTATGCAAATAGCCATAATAGCCCATTAGCGACTGATTTGAGCTCACAGAATGAAGCTCGGACTGAGTCTAAGTTGCATTATAATTAGAATACCTACACACAGTGCTGCAGCAGTAAAGAGACACAGGAAATAATCAGCACCAGGAAGCAATGAACAATGGCGAGAATAAGTAAGCTTACTGAGAAAGACCCAGCATCTGGAGACTTTGCATTTTAGATATTCACCATCAAACAAGTCATTTCCTTCAACTCTGGAGTAATGATTCATAAATATATAACTGGACACATGCTGATATAATCTTTGGAGACATAATACTTGGCCAGATCTCTAGGTCCGATGTGGAGTGTAAAAACAGAGACAGGACCAATACATATAGCCTTCTGGAAATTAGTAACAGCTTTTGTTTTTCTGCTGCATAGTGAATCGCTTGTACAGATCTTTAGAGATAACAAGCTACTCAACCCCACCGAGATCTTAACCTACCCTCGTGAATTGTGAGCAGGAGTTCTTGCGCTTTGAGATCGTTAAAGCATTTCACTTCGAATCCTAGCGCAGAAAACCTGCGGACACAATAAACTGAGCGTTAGCTCGTGGACACTTCCAGGCCATCCATCTCCTTACGTTCTCAGGAATCCCATGCCTATTTTATGACATATGAAAACTGACAATGGTAACTCTTCTTGACTAACCTCCCTATGAAAGGGCTCAACTGTGACAAGAGCCAATTCAGTGACAACTGTCACCATCTACTGCACATCTGTTAGTGACAAGGAAAAACCTATGGAAAATCATCAGAAGGCTGCTCAGGCACGTTCTCAAGGGGCTCGGTTTATTTGGGGCCAGGGAGAACAGTTCCTGTTTGCGTACTAGGGATTGGACCCGGGGCCTCACGCCTGCTAAGCACATGCTGGGTCTAAGTAAGGCTCTTGATCTGTCATCAGGGCTAAACTATGATTAGTGGTCACTTAAGTGTGTCATCATGGCAGAGAAAACCACCTTCGCATCAGGTTGTCCCTGTCTGCACTGGTGCCCCGCCTGTCCGGGAGGGTCAAATGCCAGAAGAACCTCTCGTGATTGAAGATGAGGGCGATCCCTCTCCTCTTGTGGTCCATCTTATACTGCTCTGCTGGGTCAAACACTTCCCTGCTAACGAAGAGTAAAACACAAACAACTCATGTTAACTCACGGGCCCGCTCAGCCCCAAGTCAATGTGCACATGGGAGCCTGGGGCTTCTGCAGGGCTGGGCACTGGGGGACAGTATCAGTGAAGAAAGCTAATCGTTGGTTAACAACGCCGTGGCCCATCTTCAGCCCCTATCCCAGGCCCTTTGCATTGCTGCTTCCTCCTACTTCTCCAGGATCCAGTGACATAGGACAACAGCCAGGCCCAGGGCCAAGCTCTATAGTAAACGCACACCTTACCAAAGATGACATCATTTGAACAGCACTCCAGGTCCTTTGGCGACAAGATGTAGCCTCTAACCCAGTGATGCTCAGCCTTCCTAACGCTGCCACCCTTCAATAAAGTTCCTCACGTTGTGGTGACACCCAGCCATAAAATTGTTTGTTGCTACCTCGTAATTATAATTTTGTTACTTTTATGAATCATAACGTAAGTATGTTTTTCCCGATGGTCTTAGGTGATTCCTGTGAAAGGGTCATTTGACCCCCAAAGGGGTCGCGACCCACTGGCTGAGAACCACTGCTCTAATCATGCCTACACATCAGCTCCCCGAATGCTGAAAAGAGCACTAAACATGGCAACTGCAGTCTTAACTTTCACTTCTGTAAGATGGGTGGGGCCAAGAAAGGACAAGGCTTTCATTAGACAAGAGCACACCCTTACCTTCTGTAGAAGCCATCTGTCTCTGTCATGTTTTACTGTCACCTATTAGGAAAATAAAGTCGATGTTCGTTAATTTTGTTTTATTGCGACAAGATTTCATTATGTAGCCCTGGCTGGCTTGGAACTGTCTGCAAACCTGGCTGGCCTCTAACAGATCACCTGTCTTTGCCTGAGGGCTGGGATTAATGGTGTACACCACCACACCTTGCTTGTTAATTTTACTTTTAACTCACGCGGTGACATTTCTCCGCCCCTCTGACCTCCAATCTAAGAGTCCTGGGGGTGAAGAGGAGCTACCTGATCAGTAAATCTGCTCCAGCAACACACTGCTGTTGGGGATACTATGTGAAGGGGTGTTGCTTCTGTTTATGCTGTATTTGTTTGTGAAGCTGTGATTCTGTGCCTGTCTAGAACACCTGATGGTTTAATAAAGAGCTGACTGGCCAACAATGAAGCAGCAGAAAGGACAGGTGGGGCTGGTGGGCAGAGAGACTATACAGAAGGAGAAATCTGGGAGGAGGAAGAAATGACCAAAGGAGGACATCAGGGGGCAGCCATCCAGCTACATGGCAATCCCCGGAGTAAGAGTAAGAGTTACAGAAGTAATAGAACAGGAGTAAGCCCAGAGGCAAAAGCTAGATGGGATCATTTAAGTCACGCAAAGCTGGCAAGAAACAAGCCAAGCTAAGGCTGGGCATTTATAACCAACAATAGGGGCAGTGGTGGTGCACGTCTTTAATCCTAGCACTCGGGAGGCAGAGGCAGGCGGATCTCTGTGAGTTCGAGACCAGCCTGGTCTACAAGAGCTAGTTCCAGGACAGGCTCCAAAGCCATAGAGAAACCCTGTCTCGAAATAAAAAAAAAAAAAGATATAACCAAGAATAAACTTCTGTGTGATTTATTTGGGAACTAGGTGGCAGCCCCCCCCAAAAGAGTAAAAACCAAACAACAAACCATAAGCAGAAATGGAGAAGACGCCCAAACACCTCTGCTTTGAGTTAAACAATTCTACAGAATGTGCAGCAAATGCACAGTTGCTTTGTCGTCCACAAAAACATGGTTTTGCAAGAGAGCAGGAGCTGAGTCACGTAGGAGAACTGAATCCAGCCTGTGGCTAATGTCACCAGTACACGGGATACACTTCTCCTCAAAGACAGCGAGGCTTGCATAGGCTCGAATTTTTGTCTTCTTTCGTCTTCATCTCCCCACTGAAAACACCGCTAAGGGAGCCCCTCACTCTCTCCTGGTCACACCTCACCATCCTCTGAACGACCTTTGTAGCATCCTTCCCTGCTCTGATGAGCATTGTGTGACGGAACTTCCTGTGCTGAGCCAGTTGTTCAATGGGTGCGATGTCATGGGTTGGTCACCAGCCACCACTGGCTACTGAGCATTTGAGAGGTGGCAAGTATGAACGGAGCGCAACCTTGGTTTATTTTGACTGAGACAGTCTTTGTTGTTCAGGAACGCCTCACACTCATGGGCTCAACACACTGTTCCTCCCAGCTCAGCTACAAGTGTGGGCCACCTGGCCCAGCTGTTGAGGAAGTCAAACGAGGCCCACGCAGTCAATGGTCTCTGAGAGTGGACCCAGTAACGAGTTTTCGTCTGATTAACATATTAAAGGGAGGCGAGAGTTATGAGCAGAGAGAGAACAGGAGACATCTTTTGGCAGGGGTCCTCGAGGCAGAATGGGTTATTTCCCTTTGTGCTTAGACAGTCTCCCCTGGCATCTGACTGTCCCAACCTCTGGTCACCAGAACAAAAGCGCTACCACCTGGCCGCAAGAGAGCATGCGCGGGGAAGTGGTTCTTCAGCCCATCCAGCTTGGAGTTTGATTAGGCCTCACTATTTCCGTGGAGTCCAGTAGGGCATTTCCTTCTCCGAAGTGCTAATTGGGTTTCTTCAATGTTAATTCCAGGTCTGAGTGTTAGGATGCGGACTGCTGGTTCGCGGTCCTAAAGCTTACGGAACCAGAATCCGAGAAGGGACCGGCAGTCGGCCTTAGTAACAGGGCAAATTTTATATCAAAGCTTAAGAATCTATAGAAGTTTACCTCAGTCTCCACTCTCCCAAGTTTCCTTCAGGGTAACTGCCCTGGGCCCTGTTCTATCACAGGAACCAGGTAATTCCTAGACCACCCGCTGCTCTGAGACAGGGAGGGTCTTCACTCTTGTCACAGCTCAGAGCTGGGGGGTGGCTCCCTCCTTTACGTAACCTTTCCTCATCTTTTAGACAATGGTACTAAAGAGAAACGGAATTAACTTCCAATGAAACAAATGAAACCGTGCCAGAAAAGCTGACTACTGGCCTCAGCCCAAGGCTCTCTCTAGCCTGGGTGGAAGGCAGCTGGTCGTGGAGAAGGTGGTGGCCCATCTGCTGGTCACCTCCTTTACCTTTGCCTCCACCGAATGCATTGCCTAAGGCAGTTCAAAGTGTACCGAGGACGGCGGTGACAAAATGCCAGTCACAACCTGACGTGTCCTTGAGGGTGAGAAGCCTGGAGAGCAACTCTGTCTCCCTAGTCAATGAGAAGCTTCAGTTTGGGGTGTCTCACACACTTCCCTCAGTGTGCTCAGGGACAAGGAAATCATTAAACATGACGACGTTCAGTTTCAAAGCTGTCTGTCAGATTCACCATCTGAGTAAGGGCTTGTTTAATGTAAAGGTGGAATCTACTAATAAAGATGTTTTACACGTATTTACATCTGTAAAGAGGCTAGCAGGCACGTGCCATGGCCCTGTGGAGGTCAGATGACACCTGCAAGGGAGACTTCCTCTTCCATTATATGATCCCAGGTCTTCCCTCTTGGTGGCAAGTGCCTTTGCCTGCTAAGCCATCTGTCAGAGTCCTTTTAACATAGACTTAAGCCCAGGCCTTAGGGGAGAGAGGTAGATGCTTAGGGAAAGTTTCATTGCTGCGAGGGAACACCAGGAACAAAAAGCAAGCTGGAGAGGAAAGGGTTTACTTGGCTTACACTTCACAGCATTGCTCAGCATCAAAGGAAGTCAGGACAGGGACTCAAAGACAGCAGGAACCCGGAGGCAGGAGCTGATGCAGTGGCCAAGGAGGGTGCAGCTCACTGGCTTGTTCCTGGGGGCTTGCTCAGCCCGCTTTCTTACAGAACCCAGGAATATCAGCCCAGGGGTGGCACCACCCATGAAGGACTGGCCCTCCCACATTGGTAACTAATTAAGAAAATGCCCTACAGGCTTGGGTACAGCCTGATCTACAATGTAGTGGTTCTCACCCTTCCTAATGCTGCAACCCTTTAATACAGTTCCTCATGTTGTGGTGACCCCCAACCATAAAATTATTTCTGTTGCTACTTCGTAACTGTAATTTTGCTACTGTTATGAATCATAATGTAAATATCTGATACTCATGGCCCACAGGTTGAGAACAGGATCAGTTTTAGAGCCATTGAGGTTCTCTTCTCTCAAAAGACTGTTAACTTGTGTCAAGTTGACATAAAACTATCCAGCACAAGGTGTTGCCTTCTCACGGGAGTCTTATCTTAGCCAAGAGCTTTAAAGCAGTGATCCCAGGCTAGCCCCAACTTCACATTCTTCCTGCCTCAGCCCCCTTGAGTACTGGGTTACATCAAAGCATGACTGGACCCAGCATTTTCTTTCTCCAAGACATATTCTACATTCTCCAGGCTGGCCTTAAACCTAAGACTCCTACCTTAGCCTCTTTAGAAGCTGGGGTTAAGTTATCCTATATGAGATTTAGGAATTTGTGGTCAGCTCTTGCCTCACCCAACTTTGATTTGAGGGTTTGTGCCTGGTCTTACTGTGTCTTGTGAGTGTTTGGTTGACGCCCCTGGTAGGCCTGCTCTTTTCTGGGGTAGTGGATCTGTGGGTCAGAGGAGATGGGGGGGGCTGGGAGGAGCAGAGGGAGGGGAAGCTGCAGTAGGAATGTGTGATACGAGAAAAGAATAAATGAAAAAAATTAAAAATGTGTATATCATCAATCCTGATTCTCGGCCTGTCTTACTTCTCTTTTCTGTTCCATCCTAATGTACACAGAGCCTTCTAGTTCCTTAGTTTAATTTGTGCGTAATCACTCACTGCTTGTTTTCTCTTTACTGATGCTATCAGTCACGTGTGTTGATTGTCAGGCACTGTGGACACTTTATCTTACTACTTCCAAACCCAAGAACACAAAACACGGACCAGACCAGACCTGGAGGGAACTGAAGGTAAGTCCGCTGGTGGAGTCCAAAGCCTGTACAACCTGTCACCAGGTACCCCACTGGAGGCTACTCTCCAAACTAGCTATCAGGAGACTCTACCCATATTCCTTGTCAACATTTAATAACCTACAAGAAGTAACTCACCTCCTGTCTAGAAGGAAGGGGGCAGAGAGAAAAAGAGTCAAACAAAAGGGGGAGGGGATCGGTACACTTGCCCCCACCACCTGGTTTCCCACCCCTCACCACTCATTCCTAAGCTGGAGGTGGCCATCAGACCCTGTATGTTCACCAGGGCCACTCTTGGCAGGGCCATGGGGACTTTCGCAGCTTGCCTCTGGAGTAAGGTAAGGACAGAGAGCTGAAAAGGCCGCCTCTGGTCGACCTTAAAGACCAATTAAACTTGAAGTTTCTCACTTTAACTAGTGCTGGCTTTGATAGACGACAGGAAGCCTGTTCTAAAGCGATTAGTAGCACTTAACCGCGCTATGGAGAAAAGCTATTTGGGGCTAAAACACGGCCAGGCAGCAACAGGTTTGCAGGCTGAAGGGAGCTGGGGCGGCGGTGCCTGCTCAGGTCTGGTCCAGGTCTGGTCCTTGTTTGGGGTTGAGCCCAGCTCCCTCAGGCCTGTACCCAGAGCCCTGGACAGTCATTTCCCTCCACTTTTCAGGCAGAAGCGAGCAAAAACAAAACAAAACAAAACAAAAAAACCAGGATTCAACTTGCAAAGCCAAGTTCTCCGCCGCACAGCGCAAGCGCCGCCCTTTAAAGTTTAAACAGCCCAGAGGCTGCGGAACTGGAGGACAAAGGCGCTCTGCAGGGTTAGCCTGGGCAAACACTGCTACGTCCGCCACCGCGCAGCTCCGTAATCCCGCAACTTCTACCAATCCCGCCAGACCCGGGAGACCGCCGCACGCCCCGCGCCCCCACCCATGCCAACACTTACCAGCGGGCGAGCTCAGGGTGTTCTAGCCCTCTAGCCGCTGATCCTCAGGCCCCGCTTCCTGCCAGCCCCGCCCCGCCCCCGCCCCGCCCCAGGGACCGCCTCCACCTCGCCAACCCGGGGCACTCTGTCACCCCGGCAACGCCAGGACGCCACCGAGCCTCCTCTCCCACGCCTTCACAGAGGAACCTGCCCTTGTGTGCCTGTGGGGATGGGGCGGGGGAGGTATGTGGGGATGGGGGAGGTTAGGACACCGCTGCCCATCACTGCCTGGGGGAGCAAGCGGGGCAGCTTCACCACCAGGCTTGTGAACTCGCCCTCCCCACACTCTCAGCCTTTTGCTGTTCACCACGTCTAGTTGTTCGGCTTTAGTGGCGAGAGCTTCTCTACAGTTACTTTAGAAGGCTTGCAATAACTTACTTCTTATGCTTTTTGTTTGGACAGGTAGTTTCAGCCAAACAGAACGGAACTGAAGGCAACTCCTGGGCCTTCTTTTCCCTCCCTCCGTTTCTTCCTCTTTCTTTCCTTGATTATCCTGTAGCTGAGATCCTATGACCTTAATCCTCCTGCCTCCACACTCCGTGTTGGGCTGTCTTGCGCCACCACACGCAGGCTTCTTGGATGTTCGTCAAGCACTCTACCAATTCTTGGATGATTAAATCTGGCTTTCAAAAGTAGAAGTAACTTGGCAAAGTGTGCGCAGAAATTCTTAGAAGGATGGGGGTTTGTAGGTGATGGTGACGGCTTTTCCTGTGTCCTTACTGAATGGTGTACCTACTGTGTGTCCATCTTGTCACTTAAAAAATAATCAACTAGGGGTCTGGGGAGATGGCTCAGAGGTTAAGAGCACTGGCTCTTCTTCCAGAGGTCCTGAGTTCAATTCCCGACAACCATATGGTGGCTCACAACCATCTATGATGGGATTCGGTGTCCTGTTCTGGTATGTAGGCATACATCCAGAACACTGTATATATAATAAGTAAATAAATCTTAAAAAATATAACCAAACACTTTTTTAAAAAAAGTAATCAACTAGAAATGATGAAAATGTAAAGGTGTTACCAGTCGGCTGGAGTTCTTTTATTATGCTATTTAATCATGTGTGTGTACATGGCTTGTAGGGAGTGAGGGCGGGGTGTGTGTGCATGAGTTCAGTGCTTCTGGAGACCGGAAGACAGTGGTGGGGGAGGGGCTAGGGGCTGTTTAAAGGGCAGGGCAGGCTGACACCTGTGCACAGTCTCATCCCTGCTAACAGCAGGCTTTGGGCCTTTGAGGACATTACAGATCCGGGTATTATTAGAGATACAAATCTGTCCTCAACTAGTCCTAAAGCCACCATTTCCATGAAAATAAAAGTGGGCTGTCCAACGGGTGATGGTCTATGTGTCTTCAGTCTTGTTAGCTTACTGAATAACCCTTTTTCCTTTCCCTAAACACTTGTCTGCAAGTTACTGGGCCCCAAATGAGTGACAAGTGAAGAGGGCTGGGCTTAGTAATAGTCACTTGTCCTAATAACATCCTCTGTTGTAAGGAGGCCGCTTTTTGGTTCCCAGCTGCTCAGCCCTGAAATAATCATACAGAAACCATATTATTTAAGTCACTGCTTGGCCCATTAGCTCTAGCTTCTTATTGGCTAACTCTTATGTCTTAATTTAACCCATTTCTAGAAATCAGTGCATCACCATGAGGTCGTGGCCTACCAACAAAGTTTCAGCACATCTGTCTCTGGCAGCAACTCTATGGCTCCTCCCTGACTCTGCCTTCTTTCTCCCAGAATTCAGCTTAATTTTCCGCACCTAGCTCTATTCCCTGTGCAGGCCTAAGACAGTTTCTTTATTAACCAATGGTATTCACTGCATACAGAGGGATTCCCACATCAATCCTCTGTCACTAAGACATGGCATGTCAGTCTCTTTCTCCAGCGGTGGTTCTGACAACAGTTAAACCTGCAAAGTACTCAGAGCCCTGTTTTTCAAGGGAAAAGATCAGGAAAAATGGGTTTAAGTTGTACTGTCATCTTACCTTGTTTGGAGAAAGCAGGTGTGGCGTATATTTATTTATTTTTTACTTATTTAGGTTTCTTCATTCCCAGCCCTGCTGCCTATACCTAGCGCAGAGTGAGCTTCAGTGTCTCAACATGGGTCTGTCTTCACGATGTACTGGTCTGAATAGCTTCTCTGACTCCCAGGACCTGCCCATGCTTTGGGCATGACTTTTATCATTCGTCTGAGTACTGATGAAGCTCTGGATCTCACCACACAGGAGAGGACCCCCCACTGGCTGACCTTCGACTTATTTGAAAGGAACAGATATAAGAGATTGTTTTTTCTTATTAAGTACCTTATTATCTTAAACTATTGTATTTGTATTGTATTGTATTTTCCTATGGATACATGATCTTCCCATAGAATTTAGGCTGGCTTTGAACTTGTGTATCCTGCCTCTGCCTTCCAAGTACTAGGATTACAGATAGGCCATACTCATCATACTACTGTTTAATTAGACACACGCACATGCACCCATGCATGCACGCGCGTATGGGTGTTCACAGACTCCTGAAGCAGGAGTGGGACCTCCTAGAGCGGGAGTTAGAGGGGGTTGTGAGCTGCCTGATCAAGCCCTTGGAGCAAACACACTTAATTTCTGAGTCATTTCTCCAGAGTTCTCCTATTATTTTTATAGTCTATGTAATTGAGAGGATCTTGTTATTTTGTAGTTTATTTATTTATGTGGAGATAGGATCTCCCTATGTAGCCCAGTCTGACCTCAAACCCGTCTTCCTCTCTCAGCCTCCAGAGTGCTGGAGGTATAAGCATACACATCACACTTAGCTGTAATTACATATTTTGAAGTAAGATTTCATCTAACTTGACACTTAATAAATTTTGTATTAGCTAGCAGTACAATACTATAACAAATATCTGAGATAAACCAACTTCAAAGAGAAAAATGTTTGCAAAATAAAACTCAGCTTTAGAGGCTTCCCTCCAGTTAGGAGCCCACTGTTCTGGGGGCTGAGACAAAGCATTACAGCCTGTGTATGGCAGAGAAAGCTACTCACTCCACAGTAGCCAAGAGGCAGACAGGGTGGGGTGAGCAGCCCAAGTACCCTCTTCAAGCCCATGCTCCCTGATAATGCACTGGATTGGGGACTAAGCCTTCAGCACCCAGGCCTTTGAGGATATTACAGATCTTTGGAATTATTAAAGATACAAAGTATCAGGAGTAGCCACTTTCCTAATCACTGTAAAAAAGTACCCCAAAGAAGCAAGGTAATGGGGGATGGGTTCCTGGTGGCTCTGGTGAAGGTGCCAGCCTGCATCCTGGAAGAGAAGGCACTGAAGTAGAAGTGATTCCTGTCACTGGTGGTGTGAGCCGGGGGTAGCTGGCCAGCTAGAGACTGAGCCAGAAGCAGGCCTGGGGGATGATGCTAAAGGCTCAGCCAGAAGCAACTCACTTCCTCCAGTTACAGTCCCACCTTCTGAAGATTGCACAATCCTCCAAACAGCACCACTAGCCAGCGGCCAAGTGTTCACACACATTGGCCGGCGTTTCTATCCAAACTGTAACAACTTACTTAGAAATTACAGACACATCATTTTAGACATTAAAGGTAAATGCTATCCACTTCTCTGAGGTGAGTCTGGTGCACGTTCCTGCTAGACAGTCACTAGATGGAACCTCAGAGAACTCCCTTCCCTGTTGATGGAAGGAAGAAGACAAAAACCAAACTATTTAGTAAGATAAGCCAGCTCCAGTGAGACTAAAGGTTAACAGACAGGACGGACTGTCCCATTCTTGAAGAGGACTCACTGTGATGGAATTACTGTATCAAAGTCTTAGCTTGCTACCTACCACAGGAATGAACGCATAGCAAATATTGAAAATCAAAATTTGGTCAGTTTTCAGTGCCAATTCTACCAACTTTCTCATGTGTCTTCCTTATAGAAATCACATAAACACTAAACTTTTAGGAGTTTGACTTGTCTACTTAAGAAAACGTGTACTTCAGTTGGATCCAGAATGTCCTCTAGCTGGGCGGTGGTGGCGCACGCCTTTAATCCCAGCACTTGGGAGGCAGAGGCAGCCGGATCTTTGTGAGTTCGAGACCAGCCTGGTCTACAAGAGCTAGTTCCAGCACAGGATCCAAAGCCACAGAGAAACCCTGTCTCGAAAAACAAAAACAAAACAAAACAAAAAAACCCAGAATGTCCTCCAAAGGCTCGTGTACTGAATGAAAGCTTGTCTCCCACCGGCTGGTGCTGCTCCGGAGTGCTGCCCATATCAATGGCCCTATGCATAGGCTCATTCACAACTGAATGAACTATTGGAATTTAATGGACTCCTTAGAAGGTGGAAGGTGGAGGTGGAAGTTGCCCTTGGAAATCAGACAGATCCTTGAAGGCTTGTCCCCAGGCCCTTTCTGTCCCTGCATCTGAGAGCTAAGAAGGGAGCCACTTTGCTCCACCACAAATCTCTGCCTTCTCTGCCTTCATACTCTTATCAGACCCAGAAACAGTGACCTGGGACAGAGTTGAGGGAAATCAAAGGGGGACATTCTTAACCACCAAGCCATCTCTCCAGCTCCTGGATTATTTATTTTACATCACTATCATCTTTCAAAGCTCAGTGGTTAAGAGCACTGGATGATTTCCCAGAGGGCCCCAGGTTCAATTCCCAGTAACCACATGGCCACTCACTGTAATGGTCTGCCCTGTTCCTTTAAGAGATAAGCCCTGCCCACTCCCTCTCCCCTCCATGGAGGCAAGCAGATCTTCCTTCCACTTCCAGCCTGAGTTCCTTTCCGTGTCTCTCCCAAAGAGGCAGCTTGTCTCTCTCCCTTCTCCCCCGCCCCCACCTCTCTCTCTGCTCTTCTCCTCTTTCTCCTTTCCTTTTCCCCTCCATAACCCACTAAATAAATATTCAACCTCAGTCTGCATGGTGTTTCTCTCTTCTTTGTCTCTCACCCACCACACAGCTCCTTGCCTGGGACCGGCAGTCTTCATGGCCCGCTGTGGTCTCATGCCCACTGCCCACTGCTGCCACTCGGGGACCTGTGGCATTTTATTTTTACCATGACCATTTGGTGCTTGTAACTCGGCCAGGCTCTCTCCATGTTCCCTCTGGCCCACAGATAGGCAGGCTGAGGACGTGTGGAACCCTGGCCTCCGGAACCAGGTTTCTTTACATCAGCTCTGCATTCTGTCTGCCTGAATGCTGACCTGCACGCACACCAGCAGCTTCAGTGGTGAGTCTTCTCCTAGTCAGCCAACCATAGCCTTCACGGCTACGGTTGAGCCCTTTCCTGACATTCATGTCTGGTTGCTCCCCATAGCTAAAAACCTACCCAGGGTTGGTCCCCCCACCAACATGCTAGCATTGCACACGCTATGCGGTGCATTCGACTTGGGGCCCAGGGTCCCTTGGATTTTTCTTTCTCCTTTCTTTTTCTTTTCTTTTGGATCACTTGTAAGTGGTCCCTGCCATTAGAGACCACTCGGAGTGGCCTCTAGCCTCTGGCTTCCAAGTTGCCCAGACTCAGAGCCAGTCAGGCTTCATCCACACCCCACCTGTAGAGAAGAGACGTTTTCCTATAGGCTTTGCAATGTCACTGTTTCATTAACACCCTACCTGTAGACAGGAGACGTCCTCCTATAGGCCCTGCAGTGTTCGTTTGCTCAAGTCATATGTTACTCAAAAGATTGGAGAAAATCATTAGTCAATGGCCAGTATGACCAAACATTCTGAGGCCATCACAACACTTCCAATATTCATAGGCATTTACAGAGACAGCTAAGACTTTCTGAGATCTGCATGCACACATATTAATTTTCAGTGTAAGTTAAAGGTCCCAAGAGACAGTTTTTTAAAAAAGATTTATTTATTATGTATACAGTGCAGGCCAGAAGAGGGCACCAAGTCTCATTACAGATGGTTGTGAGCCACCATGTGGTTGCTGGGAATTGAACTCAGGACCTTTGGAAGAGCAGGCAAAGCTCTTAACCACTGAGCCATCTCTCCAGCCCAAGACAGTTCTTTTTACTTTGCCTTTCCCATCCTCTTTGATTCCACAATGAAAGATTTGAAAACACTCAAGAAATAATCAAGAAGAAAACATTATCAAGAATAACTTTTATTAAGAGCTCTTTCAAAAATACTCCAGAATATAAGCTGAGGAAGAGGTGTTAGGGACTAAACATCAAACCTGACAGCATATAGTTCTCTGACTTATTTCACTAAATCCATCTTTTCTAGAATTGATAGAAAAAGATGACATTTGTTAGAACCGGTTTGTGAAAAGGGAGTGTTGTGTTTCTCAATATTGTTCTCATCACAATACTGAGATGTCCTGGGTTGTCCCTGAAGAGAAGTACCAGCTGACAGTCCCAAATGTACAAGCAATGCACACTTGGAGCCTTGTTACTATAGCAACACAATGCATCCTATCTCAGAAGGCTCTAGAGAAACACCACCTTATGCATAATTAAAATAGAGAAACAGTAGTTACTTCCTCTTGGCATAAGGGCATATTTGAAATTTCAAAGTAAATAATACTTCTAAGGGAAGATTGTCCTATATTTCAAAATAATGTTGGGAAGTTCTTACAATGAATTTTACGTTTGCTCTTGTTTTTATTGTTAAGTACAGCTATGAAAACCAAGTCACACAGTCTTCAAGGTTTTCCTGCCGTTTTGGGGAGCCACTGAGACAGTGCGGTCCATGAAGGCAAGCCTGCTGTCCTCTCTACTTACTCCCAGTCCTGAGCATGCTCTTCTCTCTACTTCTTCCCACCCTCCACTCTTTTTCACTGTGAGGTTTAAAAATCAAAACAAAGTCAAGGAAGGTCTTACAATGACCCATTCCAAAAATAAGGTGGTTTCAGGGGGTGAACACATCAGTTTTTTGACTGTCCTTCATTCCCTTCTGCCCACTAGCTTCACGGGCTTCCTTACAGATCTGTTTTTTCTTCATATCGGCACCAACATGCGGCTCGCTGGCTGTCCAGGTATGGCTTGCAGCCCAAATGTATGACACTGTCAAACAGGAGCTCCACCGTTGTTTCACACGCTGCAGGGTCAAGACATGTCATCACTGTTGGGCAGGCGCCAAGCATGCTCTGTTCCCACCTCTGTTATCTGGTGCAGCACAGGCCACACCCCTCAGTGTAGTTGTACTTCATTTGGATTTTAATAAATAACTCTTGCCTGAAGATCAGAGAGTAAAACAGCTGCCCTGGTCAGCCTTACAGACCAGACAATGGAAGCACACACCTCTAATCCCAGTAGCCACACTATTTTGCCATAGAAACCAGGCGGTAGTGGTGCAGGCCTTTCATACCAAAACTAGAGAGGAATATAAGACGGGACAAGACAGCTCTCAGCCAGTCTCAGTCTGAAGATTCTTGGAGGCAGGATCGCCATTTTCTGACTGAGGTAGAAGTAAGAGCTAGTGGCTGGCTGCCTTGTTTTTCTGGTCTTCAGGTTTAACCCCAATATCTGTCTCTGGGTTTTTATTAATCATGCTACACCTCAGCAGGCACTCAAGCATGTGGGAGGTCAAAGTCCTCACACCAGCAGCACACTGTCCAGATTCCATTTCTCTCTCTCTGTCTCTAAATATAAAACACACACACACATATATGAGTTTTATATTTCATATGTATATGAACGTATGCTCCATTTTAATTGTTCAGAACATTTTTTTATAGACAATAACCTTTATGGAACACATATGGGGTCATCAGTGTTAGTTTTTGTTTTAACTGAGAAATGTAACCCCAATAACGATGTCTGACAATGGCAGAGTTTACATGGCAAGGGAGGATCTGCTGCTGTTGCTGCTGGAGAGTGAGGCTGGGGCCTCTAACAGGCTAAGCACATGCTATACCCTCAGTCTTAGAAAGAAGCTTTAAAGAGAAACCTTGGGATGGAGACTGACTCTGGGCAAAGGCACTAGGACAGAACCATCCCCCATGGGCTGTGTCCTCTGACCTCCACACATGTGCTGTGGTCTATGTACATGCACGCACACACACAAATTTAATAATTTTTTTTAAAAAAAGCAAATAAAAAAATCTCGGAAACCTCAAGGCATCACTATGACCAGGGGCTTCTAAGAACTGATCACATGTATTGAAGATGCTCATACTAAATGATACCCATTCTCTTTCTTTGACCAATTCTAAAATTTGGCTTCAGGTGGACACTCATGGGAATCCAAAGTAGTTTCTCCTGGTATGTTTAAAAATTTTAAGACTATAATAAAGCTACCAACTTACCTTTCCATTCTAAGAAACCTCCACAGAGCTAAACCACAAAATGGCTTTCAGCAGCCCAAACAACCTTCTTCAAATATTCACACAAAGGAAGAATCTTGCTTTACGGGGCCGGGCGGTGGTGGCGCACGCCTTTAATCCCAGCACTCGGGAGGCAGAGGCAGGCGGATCTCTGTGAGTTCGAGACCAGCCTGGTCTACAAGAGCTAGTTCCAGGACAGGCTCCAAAGCCACAGAGAAACCCTGTCTCAAAAAAACCAAAAAAAAAAAAAAAAAAAAAAAGAATCTTGCTTTAAAACTTGTCCTTTTTAAAGTTCTTCAAAAGACTGTGCCATTCTGAGCACAAAAACTAGAGAAACGTACACTGAACTGCAAGGCATCCCGAGAGAAAATCACTTGGCTCCACTTCTCTGTCTCTTTGAGGGAAAAAACAAGGTTCAGTTTGTTACTGCAGCCAAAAGCAGGCTAGTGGGTGAAAGGTGAACTCAGGCTTCAGCTGCTGCAGAGACCTCTTCCTGGACAGGTTTCCCTGGGATTTCAGTATCAGATCTACAGCATGAGACAGTCTAGAGTAGGCACTAGCCAGAGCATGAGCTCAAAGTCAGTCAATCTACTCTTTATAAGACACGAGGAAATCGGGTTGGGAGCAGTCTGGCAGTTTCTTCCCTGATGGCTAACATATGCAGGTCGGAACATGATAGCTTACTAGGGAAGTATTGTCAAAACCTGTTATGCTTTGGTATGGCCCTCTATGCTAATGCCACCAACATGCAATGTAAGATGTGCCGTCCACTGATGCACTATGGTAGTTGTTATGGGTACAACCAACTACTTTCTGATCAGATTTAAGGCTGTCACACACAGGGAATTCATATTCAGCATGTAAGCCAGGGCAAAACCCTGGGGGAAATCACAGGCTGCACTGTTAAGAGCAGTACTGTTGTCAAATAGACGTGATGTGTTTGTTAAATTGCCAGTTACATGTTCATTCTTGTCGATGCCCACAGATTTTTGCTGCTGTCTGCTTTGTTCATGGAGGAAGGCTTATTTTTACAGTGAGTACTGCTTACTGTTGAGTCTCATAACTGGTCAAACGCTGAGGATAAGTATCTTCTGTCATGGCATAGAGACCCACTCTCAGAAAAGAATTGCCCAAATTCTTTCAAAAGCACACACACATGCACGCACATGCTCTTACGCACCTACCTACCTCTACCTCTCATCTCTCCAAGGCTCAGGGAATATCACAAAAATAGTAATGGGAGCAAGAAAGAGCAGAAAGAATATAAGAGCTAAAGGGTGCAGCATTGTAGTGAATCTGTTTTCTCTAGACCTGACCTGACCGGCAGTCATCATGGAACAGAGACTGCTGTGGTGACCCACAGAATGCCTGGATACCACAGTCATGACCATAAAATAAGCAAAACAATATAGTGTTAGCTGGTCTGTGGTGGTAGTAGAGGGGCTGCTAACGTTCCCTCCCTGAGACTCCAGCCACCTTTTCCGTGTGCATCCCAACTGAACGTGGTCCTAAGGACGCAAGTGTGCACGTGAAGTAGAAGATGGATTGTCGCTCGGGACTCTAATGAAGCAGCATTCCCAAGTTCTCATCACCCATGCTGGAGTGGAGCCTCCAGTGACGTAGCTATTTCTGAGTCACCCGTGTTCCTGTAAGGAACCTCACTGAACTCACCGGCTTACCAAGCTCAACTTTGATGGACCTGTTTCCCTGGTCTGTTATTGGTGCCCTATCTAGTATGAACAGATGTTTCTTTACAAATCCCTAGGGAAAGCCATGCAACATGCAGCCTCCTGAGTTCTGGGATCACGGCACACGAGATGTCAATCTAGCAACTGTACTGCACTCTCATTCACTGGTGCTAGACTGTCTATTGTCGCCGGGTTTGTTTGCACTGACACTCTGAGACTGACAACAAAGTTTACCTTGAATCAGAGGGCGGAGTTAGTGACTAACCAACCAGAACTGGCCATAGAGGGTTCTGTTGCCTATAACCAACTTCAATCTATTACATTTTATCACAGCATCCCTATGCCAACCTGCTTCAAGGTTTAGCTTTTGACACATATTCCAGGGCACAAGGTACATGAATTATTCCCTTCTCTGCCTCAGATACTCCAAGTTTTCTCAGTACTGCTTTTGCAGCTGTGTATAATTTTAGATTACCAAACGATCGGCTAGCTCCTCACTCCAGACAACTGAAGAGGTTGTATCCTAACAGCTGAGGAATCTGAAGAAGCTCCTTTGGTATGCTTTTATACTGAGCATGTAAGTGTTTACTGCAATATTAAAAACATCTGAATCCCGGCTGGCAGGCCCCTCCTTACCCTGGACGTTCTGAGCGAGCCCTAGAGTCTTCTGCACGTCCCGGCAGATCTTGGAGAGGCAGTACTGGAACTCCTCGTCACAGTCGTTCTTGCTTTTCCCACAGGTCTCGTAGCACCTGTCGTGCTGGTTGCAGCACTTTGTCAGGGACGGGATGCCAATGTTCAGCTGTGAGATGCAGTTTGAGGGGTTACTGTCAGTGAGATGCAAACCTCCCAGCACTGGTGATGCATTCAAATGGACTTCACAGAAATAACTGACGACTGCTGCAGGCACTCCCCATTTACAGGTCTACCTGTAAACGCTTCCAGTGTCAGAACCTCCCAACTCTCCTACCCACCCTTAGCCACGCAGCTGTTTCGGTCGTACCACACTCCCCTTCATCTTTCAATGCTAGAGTTAACTGTCAGTAACTTTCACAACTTTTAACTGTCCAAAACACAACACACAACTAACTTTCTTACTGACTTTATTTCTGTGAGCATGTGTGTGAAGAACAGAGACCACAGGAGGGCAGCCAGAGGAGGATGCAAGACGTCTTCCTCTATTGCTATCTGCCTCATACCCCGAGACAAAGTCTCTCATTGAACCTGGACCATTTTGGCTACAGATTATCTAGAGAGCTCTCAGGATCTGCCTGTTTCCATCCTTCAATATTAGGGTCACAGGCCCGTGTGGCTATGCCTGACTTGCATGTTGGCCTAGGGGATTCGAAGTCAAGTCCCTATCCTGTACAGACGCAGTCTTTCCCAGCGAGCCATCTCCCTAGCACCCCCACCCAAGGCATAGCATTAGAAGACTTCTCCAGGGCCCAAACAACTATGATCTTAGAACATTTCGGAGTATTTTGCCTCCCCCTCCAAAGAAATGTACTTTCTATGAAATGTTGCAGAAAATTCATAACTGCCTACGATTTGTTTGTAGTTTTATGGTGGTTTATTTTTTTAAACTTTAAGCATTTCTCCATTTGCCAGAGATAGCATTACCTTAAATTTATAATTTATCTTTTAAGTTATTTCAATTAACTTACACAACCCTCACAGATAGGAGTTGTTTTCATAAACATACCCTCTACCTGTGGCTACTGGCCTATCTAGTCTCCCCAATAACAACTGTGTAATGCCTACACTTCCACCCCCATTACCCCAGTTTTATGCATAAAGACTGACTGATTTACTCTTTTTCTCCCTAAGCGGTGGAACTTTGCACTTTACATTTTCAAGTTCTGTTTGTGATACTTACAAAATACTATTTATGAAACATCTATACAAGGTAAAAAAAAGAAATAATTATTTTAGATCCATTTAGTATTGCTTAGTTATTAAATGTGTTTTATCAGAACATAATAATAAACACAATCATTACAGTAAGCAAAATTATTTGTGAGCTTGAAGACATACTTAAGTCTTGTATTACTAAAAATATTACACTAACAGTCACAAAACTTATCAAAGAAAAAAGTTATTTACATGAACACCAAACAATGGAGAGCCACATCCATTTGGTGGGGACGGTTTAAATCCATAGCGTGGAAGAGGCTTCGATCCTATGTAAAATACAAAAGTTGTCATATTTAGTATAAAATATGGAAAAAATAAAATACATATTTGTAAAGTTATATAATGTGCTGGACTAGCCTTGAAGATGTTTACTATTGAGTTGGATAAAACATAAGAAATTATGCATTTATTTTGATGAGTACTAGAAGGGCTGATCATGGAATTATTTTTAGTTCTCGTGTGAAGAATGCAGACATATGCAAATGTGCACAATACACACATGTGCGGCATTCATGAAGGTGGTTACCGTTTATAAGCATACCCTGTCGAAACATGCAATAGCTTATCCAGGACCACTGGAGAGCTCAAAGGTGCACATGATATGACATCACACGTGTGAACAATCAACACAGCTACAGCCCAATCTAAGAAAGATGAGGTTATGCGATGATAGTTTCAGTATGCTATGGGCATTGTAGGACCATCCATTCTGACTCCATTCTCTGCAGCCTACTGTGTCAAGAATGCAGCTAATAAGAAAGTCTGTTTCTAACCGCCCAGTTTATACCATTTTGTTGTAACAGCCCAAACAGAATAACATTCACATTTCAGTGCAGCTTTTCCTGGTGTATTCTCTAAACTGTATTTTCTAACACACCACCTCATCACTCTGCCTTCTTCATTTATTATGTGCTTCTTCATAAGGAAATGTAGCCCTGAGGCAGGACTCTTTCTATTGTACATACCCAGGCCTAGCATAGTTTCTGGCATGTAGTTACATTCTCAATGGCTACTTGTTGACAAATGGTCAAATCAATGAACACTGGGTAGATTTAGAAGACTAATCCCTATGGCAACTGTAACATTCATTAAAACTAATAAGCACTACTGCTGTTTGCTTTTCAGTCATTTAAGTTTCCTGGGCCTTCACTCACTGACCACACCTACCTTGTTACATCTCTTTAAAATGTAGCAGCCAGGGGCCATCAAGATAGCTTAGCTAGTAAAATATGATACCCAACTTAATTACCTGAGTTCAATTCCCCCACAACACACATGACAAAGAGAACAGATTATCATGAGTGGTCCTCTTGACCCCCACATGCACACCATGGAATCATGCACCCACACAATACATCATACACATACACATATGAATAAATATAAGCTGTAAAATGTGGCACCCCTAAGTTAATGCCATCTGATATGATGGACCGTTTTTGAGGCAATACAACATTCATTTTAACACAGCTTATGGAAGCTGAGTCTCAGGCCTAAGCTAGTAAATGGTAGCAGTACAAAGAAAGTACTTTTGAAAACTGAGCTTTAAGATTATCTACTCCTAGTCAGGCGCGGTGGTGCAAGCCTTTAATCTCAGCACAAGGTCAGCCTGGTTTACACAGTGAGTGCCAGGACAGTCAGGGCTACATAGAGAGACTCTAAACCCTGTCTCAAAAAAGTCAAAGCACACATAAATACCTACTTCTAGAAGTTCAGCACTTCTGTAATTAGTTTTTTAGACCGGTTACAGAATCTATTCTGTTGGTTTTACTTAGTCATTCCCCCACTGTTCCATTCATGACTATTTTTAAAGATTTATTTGTTTATTATGTATACAACATTCTGTCTACAACATTCTCTCTGCATGTATGTCTGCAGGCCGGAAGAGGGCAGCAGATCTCATTACAGATGGTTGTGAGCCACCAAATGATGGCTGGGAATTAAACTCAGGACCTCTGGAATAGCAGTCACTGCTCTTAACCTCTGAGCCATCTCTCCAGCCCCTCATCCATGGTTGTTATTAAACTTTATATCTGGAGCTATTTGCCTAGTGCTTCCTGGGGTCATAAACCTGAGTCACAGATATTAATCTGGACTGAGGCAAGCAGCATCTTGCTATAGGAGAATCCTCTCTAGCAGCAGTGATGATGTTATCAACCTGAACCTTTGGGACACCTCTCAGCCAGTCGTGACTTTGCTTAAGTCAAATGTTTGCTAGTTTACTGCTCCCATGGGCCTATCATAAGAAACTACATTTTTATCTACAGTTTAACGCCCTGCATAGAAGGCAGATGATGCCTTGTTCGTTTTCATTTCTTTTTCTGTGTGTGTGGGTTTTTTTTTGTTTGTTTGTTCGTTTTTTGTTTTTTGTTTTTTTTTGTGCTGGGAATTGACTGAATTCAAGGCTTTGTGAACTGTAAATGTTAGGCCAGTGTTCTAGTCTTGGCTATACCTCCAGCCCAGGCTATTTCCTGCTGCTAATATCAAAGTAGCCGCAGTAATTGTTTAAAGGAGGTTTATTTTGGCTTACACTTTGGATCCAAAGTTCAGGAGTTGTAGCTATCTATGGCCTTTTTGACAGTTTCATCCTCAGAAAGGGTAGGGCATCTCATGACTAGAGAGCAGAGGGAGAGAAACCAGCCAAACAGGCTTTTACTGCACACTCAGTCACAAGACAACCCCATCGATCCATGAAGTAGACGCAGACTGATCAATTCATGAGGGCAGAGTCCCCTGCATCTCGTAAAGGTTTCACCTTTTAGTCCTATACCTTTTAATGGAGATGAAATTTCAGTTTTAAATTTAGCCGTACTCTAAAAAGTACAAAATTGGAAGAAAGGCAAAACTGGCAAAGTTTTCTCGGAAACACACTCCAGTTCCTTACACACAGTACAAAGTTTCCTCTTGAATGGGTTTTAACAGTGAGTAGTTTCAAATGCTTACAAGCCTCTAGAGCAGGGGTTCTCACGCTGTGGGTCACAACCCCCTTGTGGCTAACAACCCCTTCCCAGGGATCACATATCAGATATCCTACATAACAGATAGTTACATTATGATTAATAACAGTAGCAAAATTACAGTCATGAAGTAGCAACAAAGATAATTTTATGGTTGGGGTCACCACCACATGAGGAGCTGTATTAAAGGGTCGCAGCATTAGGAAGGTTGAGAAACACTGGTGTAGAGATATAAATTAGTCAACAAGCTAAGCTATTAATAAAACTTTTAAAAGCATTACAAATACATTATAGTGTGTTCAGAAGGAGGGCATTGGCTATATACAGCTTTTCCAGGTTAACAACTGTTTTAAATTCGGAAGCACATCACGTAAAAACCTGTCAGGAAGCCGAAGGAAAACAGGCTGGGCTTAGCATTCGAGAAGGACAGCTTGTCCTATGTTTCTGCTTGTTCAGATGATATGTACATTCCCCTTCCCCCCTACAAGTCTACAGACATGGGCGCCATTCATGCCCAAACATTCCCACCCTCACACAGCTGAAACAAAGCAAAAGAAAAAAAATGAAGGTAATTGAAGGCTTCTGTTATCTCTTAACTGTCTACTTTTTTTTTTTTTTAGAACTAGGAATATATTTCCTTTTCTGCTCATCCAGTAATGCTTCTGTCTTTCCTTCTTTGTACCTTCTCTCGTTTTTCTCCATTCCCCAGGACAGAATGCTTCCTGATGACTCGATGACTGTCATGGCAGTGACCTAACATAGGCATGTAAGATTCCATCAGTACATGGATGCACTTTCTTCTTAAGAGACAATTACTGCTGAGCATGAGGATGATGCAGAAGCAAATGAAGTGAGGGAAAAAATCCAAGGAAACACGCCTACCCTGCAGCCGCAGAAGAGGGGGGCGGGGAGCAGAGATGGTAGAGGAGCTCTATGGCAAAGTGCGAAGGTGACAGCATAGAGCTGCCCCTCAGAGGGAAACTGAGGATGCGGAGTAGGAAAGACCCACACCTGCCGGATATGAGACACTGGAAGGAATACTGGGATAAATGCTGGGCACGACCCCTAATATCCGCACTGAAAGGGGAGGTGCATGTGTGCTTGGTTAGTCTGGGGTCTCTTCAGACCAACCCACGGACGTCATTTATCTCACAGCCTGCCCAGCTCACCCCATCTAAAAACAGCATCTTCGTGTCTCTATCTGCCACGCACACCAAGGTTGGTTGTTTTCTTTCTGATGGTTCTGAACCAGCTTAGCAAAAGTTTCTATGAGAACAGCTTTGTCCTCTGTTCCTAGAAGATGCCTAACAGGTAATGAATGCCCAAAAAATTACTAGATGAGAAAAATGGGAAATACTCTGCCAAAATGAAAAGCCTTTTTTCCAATAGAACAGACAAACCTACCACGAACATTAGAGGACAGCTCAGCGTTTTAAAGTTCTAAATTCACCTGTAAATTAAAATATTATTTCAAGGCTCGAAAGATGGGTCCGTAGGCAAAAGCTCTTCCCCTGCAAACCTGATGACCTGAGTTTGATCCCTAGATCCCTCATGGAAAGGAGAGAGCCACTTCCCAAATGCTGTCCTCTGACCTCCACATGTATACCATGGCATGTTCATGTGTTCTCCCTCTCTCCCTCTCCCCCTCTCTGTACTTCCTCCAATAAAATTACATAAACACATACTCAATAAATAAAGTTAAACTTAAGAATTAATTAGCCAGTCAATGGTGACGCACACTTTTAATCCCAGCACTTGGGAGGCAGAGGCAAGTGGATTTCAGTGAGTTCAAGGCCAGCCTGGTCTACAAAGTGAGTTGCAGGACAGTCAGGAATATTACACAGAGAAACCCTGTCTTGAAAACAAAAACAAAACAATAATTTAAATGATGATTATTTAGAACAAATTATATAGAAAGCTACTTATTAAAAATGGACTTGATTCATGAGCTGTGTAGAGCTGGCTCAGCAGTTAAGTACACTTGCTTCTTTTGCACAGGGCCCAGATTTGGTTCCTAGCACCCAGTCAGAGGCTCACAACAGCCTGTGACTTCAGCTCCAGGGTCAATGCCTTCTTCTGGTCTCTGCAGGTACTACATGCACACCTACACACAGGCAAAACACACTAATAAAATAAAATATAAAATAAAAAATACTGAGCCAAGTCAGGTGCCAAATGAAGTACTAATACTATTTAAAATATTGCTATAAGCGGTGTTAAGAGATGGTGAACACTAAAACTTAAACATATCTATTGTTACCGGCTTTTACAAAGCAACAGGAGTTCATTAACGGAAGGACCACACTTGGATTCAAACCACATCATGAGGTGTTGTGGCCACAGCTCCCCAGACTCCATGAGCAGATACAGAAAACTAAGAAAGGAAAGAAATGGGAGGAAGAACTAAAGCCAAGAATACACCTGCGTGGAGAGGTCGTTCATTGCTTGTCCCTTTTGACATAACTTAGTGGTTCTCAACCTGTAGGTCACAACCCCTCTGGAGGTCAAATAACCCTTTCACAGGGTCACCTAAGACCACCCAGCATATCACACATTTACATTACAATTCATAACAGTAGCAAAATTATAGTTAGGAAGTAGCACAAACAATTGTATGATTGAGGGTAACCACAACACGATCAACTGCATAAAAGGGTGGCAGCATCAGGAAGGCTGAGAACCACTGACATAAGTCGTGAAAGATAAACCTCATACTGTTTTCTCATCTCCCCATGCATCAAAAAACCCAAGAATTTACAGGAATTGAGAAACTTACCATTCTCTCTTCCTCCCTCTCACCCCAACCCCACATTATTTTTTCAAATTTGATATAAAAACTTTTGGGGGGGTTTCAAGACAGGGTTTCTCTGTAGCTTTGGAGCCTGTCCTGGAACTAGCTCTTGTAGACCAGGCTGGTCTCGAACTCACAGAGATCCGCCTGCCTTTGCTTCCTGAGTGCTGGGATTAAAGACGTGCGCCACCACCGCCTGGCATGATATAAAAACTTTTAAACAGACTCACTCATCTACCTGAGAGAAAATGAAGCAGGTAAGACTCTTAGAGCTGGTAAATGGGTCACACAAAGATCCTACCACTGTGTATGGAGGACAGACAGCGGGGACTCCCAACCTGCTAAGCAGTTGAAGCCTAAACCATCCATCTCCATGTGTCTCCGAAAGTAACGCTCCACCCACCCGAGGCCATTCATTTCCTAGTTCCCTCAGGACTCCTAGAAGCTGATAGCTTCATTCCTTCCTCACCAAAAAATACGCAATCAGAACCTAACGTGTGCCTACATCCTACCTCCACCTACTAACAGGGGTGTGCTGCCTGCTCCTGAGCTTTGTGCTGCTGTCTCTCCCTTTGCACACTCGAAACTACACTGTTCATATACAAGGATATGCGCCAGTATTCCCCTCCGCTCTCTCCTCCATCACCTCTGCTATCAGTTTCTGCCCTAGTCACAAGTACTGCCAAGCCAACAGCAAATCCTTTAGGCTCTCCCTTCAAAGTATACCGCAAATTCAACCCTCTCTCATCACTTCGACTCCTCCCAAATTAGACAGAATCACTGCCACCTTTCGTCTGGACCCTGAACACGGCAGCCTAGCTCCATTCTGGCTTCCCTACCTCCACGGATGCTTAATTCTCAGTACAACGCTTAGAGGCTCCTGTTAGTGTATATAAAACTAGAGGAATGAACAACTTATTCAAAATTCTAAAAACACTTAAGAAGCTATTTTTTTTCTCTATTTTTCAACAGAAATGGAAAACTTTTCTCCCTTAATTTCCTTTGATGTCAGGGAGAAAAAAAAGTTAAAAGCTGGGAAGCTGGCTCAAGTGGGTAAGGGTGGCTGTTATGCCACAATGAGCCAGAGCTGAGTTCAAATCCCTAGCACCCAGTAAGTGGCTGGGCAGAGGAGGAGTGTGTGCCTGCAACCCCAGTGCTGGGGGACAGAGATGGGCAGATGCCTGGAGCTCATTGGTGGGCTAGCCTAGGCATATCAGTGTGCTCGCTTTCAGAGACACTGTCCTAAGGGAGCAAGGTGAAGAGTAACCGAGAAAGTCAACAATCTCTCTCGGCCTCTACATGTGCCCAGCACTCAACACCCACTTGCATGCACAACACGCATGCATGCACACGTGTGCATCCACGAGTAAAAGAAAAATGGCAAACATAAAATTGTTCCTCATATAACTCACGAAGGCATTTCCCCAACCAAGGGAAGATGACCCAAAGGGAAAAAGTGTGCACACCACTAAGCTCCCAAGGACAGGGAAGCTATAAGGAAGCAGACACATTTGCTGCATTTGACAGTTCTTGTCCTACCTAAGAGCTTGGCGGCAAATTTTGTGAGCTTTGAAGGAAATGAAAACAAGAAAAAGCAAAGTTTAAGCAGCCTTTTTGGAGGGATAACATCGTCTGAGATGCTGTCAATGTAAGCAACTCTACAGCCCCAGACCTACAGCTCTTTATGAAGACCGTAACTTTGAGGCCATCCTCGTCTCTGTGAAGAACAGCTGTATCTTTTTGTTACCACAGGCTGCACCCTCAGGGTCACACTGACTGGCCTTCCTATGGTCCTGTCCTCTGGAACTGTGTACTCACTGTTCCCTCGGCCTGGGACGATCTTTTCCTGATTACTACTTTCCAATCCTGAGACGTTTTTCTGTCCTGGAGCATCCTTATCTCAGGGGCAAACAGCTCCCAGTACTTCCCAGTACCACTGTGGCAGTCTTCCATTTATGTTCAGGAAGTTTATTGGTTCAAGGCATGGCTCACAGCACATCAGTGAGCACACAGTGACTCACAGCCTGCTTTTCCCCATCAGAACGGAAGCTCCAGGGATGAATCCCCAGTCTATCAACCCCTGACACGTGGTCAAGACTAATATTTGTACAATGGTCAGGAACTAAGTTAGAACTTAGCAAAGTTATTATTTAATCCTTGTTACCCACAAAGTACCCCCAATACATTTTACAAGAACAAAAATATTCTTGGTGCTCACTGGTGGAAATCTTTAGGCCTAAAGTTTCGAAGCAAAGGAAGATCATTAGAAGCAATGGTGCACTTTTTGTATGAACGGGAAGGTGGAGGTGATCCACCTAATGGAGGCTCACACGCTGCATGTAGCATCACAGTTTTACAGGATAAAGGTTTTATTAAGATCATCAACCCTGCAATCAGGCTTTCTCACTAAAGTCACGGATTTCCCTATTATTTTTAGCTGGTAGCCTTGGCTAACTGCATAAGAAACTTGATCTTTCAAGTTCTATACTAACAGTTTGAATTGCCAAACAGAAGTCCCATCCCCTCAAAAAAAATGCTAAAAAAAATCTCAAAATAAACAACAACAAAACCCCCAAACACCCAAATTGCTGCCTGGAGTGCTGATTGTATTACCATCTGCACTGCCATGAAGCAAGTTCTTAGATTCAGAAAGAAAGTTTCAAACTCTGAAAGGAGTGGGCTAAAAACTACAATACGGACAGAGCATAAGGAAGAGAAGCCACGGATATCCAAGGAAAGACAGCTACAAAGCACACAAGGTACGTGTTGTCATACCAGCACCGGACAGGCTGCGGCAGGGAATCAAGAGGAAAAGGCCAGCCTCAGCTACACTGAGTTCGGTGCCAATGTGGGCTACCTGAGACTCAAAAACCAAAGCAAAACAAAACCTCAAGTTTTAGTACACTGTCTTCTAGAAGTTAGTAGAATTCTTTCAATCCAGTACACCTCCCTCAAAAACCAAGTACACCAAATATCTGTACAAAAGTCACAATTTATTTTTCTTAGCTTTACAGGATAACAAACAAACGCCATTTAAAATCAACTGATGGCTTTAAAATTTTCATTTGGCTTTTTTTTTTTTTGCTCAGCTTGTCTAAATTGCAAGATATTTGTGTGTGTGTCCGCCTGCGCAAAAATCAGTATGTTCCACTCCACTTTCAGGAACTCACATCAATCAGTGAGTTCTTAGGCAAGTCTGTGCAATCGCCGGAAAAAAAATGGGGAGGGTGGGCGGGAAAAGAAATCAGAAGTAATGGAGAGCCAAGTGCAGACCGTGCACTCTGGTGACCTGTCACGTTTGTTCCCAGATTGTTCAATCCCAAGGACAGCACGCATCAAGCGCTGCTCACTCTCTCCATACCCGAAGACGCTGTCAAGGTCGGCCTGGCACCTGTTCCGCCATCACCCTGTCCCTCATGTGTCCCTCCATTCTTCTGCCCCGCACTTGCCCCTCCATCCCCGTCTGGCACCTGTCCTCCATCCCCCGGCCCCGCACTTGCCCCTCCACCCACCTGTCCGCATCTGCGTTCCCATCTCCCGGCCTGCACCTGTCCCCCCATTCCTCCCGCCCCGCACCTGTCCCCCCCACCTCCTGCCCCGCACCTATCCCCCATTCCCTCTACCCTGCACATGTTCTCCCACCCCCTGCCCCACACCTGCCCCCATTTGCCCCCCGCTCCGCACCTGTCCCACTATTTCTCCCCGCCCTGCACCTGTCCTCCCCCGCCCCGCACCTGTCCCCCATTCCTCCCACTCCACACCTGTCCTCCCATCCCCTGCCCCACATCTGTTCCCCTATTTCCCCCACCCCGCACCTGTTTCTCCCCGCCCCGCACCTGTCGCCCCATTCTCCCGCTCCCGTCCCCCATCCCCCGTACCATCGCGGCACTTGTACTGGCAGAGCCCGTCCTCGCCGCCCAGCAGGTCGAGCGCGGCGTTGAGGTACGTGTCGATCTTGTGGATGCCGTTGCGGATGGTCTTGAGGGTGGCCCTCCAGTCGGTGGTTTGGTCCTGTTCCTGGCCTCGCGCGGCGGCCAACAGGAGCAGGAGCAGGAGCGCCGGCCCCCGGACGGGCGCGGGCCGCGGGGCCACCATCTAGCTGCGCGGCCGGGCGGCCGGGCTGGGCAGCGGCGCGCGCTCCAGCTCAGGTCCCGGCCTCCTCCGCGCTCGTGGGGGCGCGCGCCGTCACTCAGCCGCACGGAGGGGCGGGCCGCCGGGGGCGCGCGCCGCTCACCCGGGCCACTTCCTGCACAGTGCGCCTGCGCAGGAGCGTGGGAGCCGGGAGAGGGTGCTGGCGGCTCCCTCGCTCACGTGGTCCCTGGAATGTTCCGGTAACTTTCCGTCCTACCTCTGTGGGGTTATAAAAAACCCCGTGCCCTGGACGTGTTCGTTGCTTTGGTTCAGCACCGTAGTGAGTTGCGCCACAACGAAGGACGACCGCAGCGGCACAGCCTGCCTTTGGGGCTCTGCTGTCTTGGCCAGGGGTCCGGTGCAGGGGCTTGTTTGAGCACGTGACTGACACGTACACTACAGAACTTGGGTCCTCATGGGGACCTCATAACCTGCTGCAATCTTAGCACTGTAAGTGGCTTGTCCGTCAGAGGGCCGTGGTTCTCAACTTTGCTAATGCTGTGACCCTTTAATACAGCTCATGTTGTGGTGATCACTCCCAACCATAAAATTATTTAGTTGTCTACTTCATCATTGTGATTTTACTACTGTTAGGAATCGCAATGTAAACAGCTGGTACGCACACAGGTTGAGAACCGCTAAGCTGGCACACTTCCTCTAGTGCCTCGGTCTAATTTTGAGAAAGGGGAAATTCACAATCACCCCTCCTTAAAATTCTACATACCTTAGTGAAAGGATAACATAGATTAGGTGCGAGAGGATGTAGACAAGGCGGAGATCATTGGACGTCGCTCTAGGATGCAGTGGTTGAGAGCTGATCTCTGAGGTTTCAACCGGCTTTACCACCAGAATTTTTTTTTTTTTTTCGAGACAGGGTTTCTCTGTGGCTTTGGAGCCTGTCCTGGAACTAGCTCTTGTAGACCAGGCTGGCCTTGAACTCACAGAGATCCACCTGCCTCTGCCTCCCGAGTGCTGGGATTAAAGGCGTGCGCCACCACCGCCGGCTACCACCAGGATTTTAAAGGAAGGCTTGGCTTATTTAATTCTTCTACCAGAGAGGTATCCTGTTCCAGGAATATGTCTTCCACAACGCGACATAAAGCAGTAAGGTTACGTAGGAGCAGCCCTCAGTTAAAACCCAAGGCCCTTACTGTGATGTTAAGTTGGGAGCGTCACCCCAGTCCCTGGCATCCATTCCAGCCCTGCCCCTCACCCTCTCCCCCTCTCCAGGTTTAATTTCGTGTGATTGGATTTCTGTGTGCCGATGGGGAGGATTTTTCTTAACATTTATTGTTTATTTTTCTGGGACAGGATCTTGGCTTGTAGCCCAGGCTGCCCTCTGACCTGCCTTAAACACACCATCTTCCTACCTAGGCCTCTGAAGTTCTAGGATCTTCGCTCCGAGCCCCTCTCTTCTCTTTTACACATTTACATCTCGGTGTACTAATGTCTTTTACCTTAACACTGACCTGTGCCCTGAGGACTCAGTTTGCCGTCTCAAATACCAAATTCCCCAGAACCCTGTCCCTTCTATTGCACACTGCAATCTCACTGGCCACAAATTCAAAGTAACCCAACTGGTTAAACCCACTTCAGCTCCTAACTTCCGTTATTTTATCTGTCATCCATGGCCTTACCAATCTTCTTCTAATTAAGAGAAAAATCTCATAATTGCCATAGACTCAAATGCCTCTCCCTGGTACACTGCTTTGTCCCCAGATGGTGTATTTTCTGCCTCAGCCTACCCAGTGTCAGTGCCTGTCCCTCCATCCCTGCCTTGGCTTCCATCTTCTTCAGTTTCCCTTTAAGTAGTCTAGACTTCACGTCTCATTTCAGCCCTCCACCCTCCACCATTCAGCTTCCTCCCGGCCTCCTGCCTGGTGGTTTTAGATCTTGGAGGTTTGTTTTTGCAGGTTTCAAGACACTTCAAAGTGCCTGCAGCCTCTATAATCTTTATTTATTTATTTTTCTAAAATAAATGTATTTTTTTTAGATTTTATTTATTATGTATTCAGTATTCTTTCTGCATGTGTGTCTGCAGGCCAGAAGAGAGTGCCAGACTCCATTATAGATGATTGTAAGCCACCATGTGGTTGCTGGGAATTGAACTCAGGACCTCGGGAAGAACAGACAGTGCTCTTAACCTCTGAGCCATCTCTCCAGCCCAATTTTTATTTTTTTATTGATTTTATTGAGCTCTACATTTTTCTCTGCTCCTCTCCCTGTCTCTCCCCTCCCCTCCATCCCTCTCCTATGGTTCCCATGCTCTCAATTTACTCAGGAGATCTTGTCTTTTTCTACTTCCCATGTAGATTAGATCCATGTGTGTCTCTCTTAGGGTCCTCATTGTTGTCTAGGTTCTCTGGGATTGTGATTTGTAGGCTTGTTTACTTTATGTCTAAAAACCACTTATGAGTGAGAATGTATAATAATTGTCTTTCTGGGTCTGAGTTAGCTCATTGAATATGTTTTCTAGCTCCATCCATTTGCCTGCAAATTTCAGGATGTCATTATTTTTTTCTGCTGTGTAGTACTCCATCGTGTAAATGTACCACGTTTTCCTTATCTTTTCTTCAGCTAAGGGGAACTTAGGTTGTTTCCAGGTTCTGGCTATGACAAACAATGCTGCTATGAGCATAGTTGAGCAAATGTCCTTGTGGTACGATTGAGCATCCTTTGGATATATACCCAAAAGTGGTTTTACTGGGTCTTGAGGAAGGTTGTTGTTTCCTAATTTTTTGAGAAATCGCCATACTGATATCCAAAGGGGCTATATCAGTTGGCATTTCCACCAGAAATGTAGGAATGTTCCCTTTACCCCACAGCCTCTCCAGCATAAGTTGTCATCAGTGTTTTTGATCTTGGCCATTCTTACAAGATGTAAGATGGAATCTCAGAGTTGTTTTGATTTGCATTTCTCTGATTACTAAGGATATTGATCATTTCCTTAAGTGTCTTTCAGCCATTTTAGAATCCTCTGTTGAGAGTTCTCTGTTTAGTTCTGTACTCCATTTTTTTACTGGATAATTTGTTCTTTTGATGACCAATTTCTTGAGTTCTTTGTATATTTTGGAGATCAGTCTTCTGTCTGATGTGGGGTTAGTGAAGATCTTTTCCCATTCTGTAGACTGCTGTTTCATCTTGTTGATCATGTCTTTTGCTTTACAGAAGCTTTTCAGTTTCAGGAGGTTCTATTTATTAATTGTTTTTCTCAGTGTCTGTGCTGCTGGGGTTATACTTAGGAAGTGGTTTCCCTGTGCCAAGGTGTTCAAGTGTACTTCCCACTTTCTCTTCTATGAGGTTCAGTATGTCTGGCTTTATGTTGAGGTATTTGATCTATTTGGACTTGAGTTTTGTGCATGATGATAGATATGTATCTATTTTCATTTTTCTACATGTTGATATCCAGTTATGCCAGCACCATCAGTGTGTTCAAGGTCACCCTGGTCTACTAGAGATTGATCTAGTCCAAAAGAGAAACAGAGCCAGGTGGTGATGGCTCTCACACCTTTAATCCCAGCACTAGGAAGGTGGAGACAGGAAGGGATATAGTTGGGCAGAAAGAAGAGTATAAGGTGGAAGGAGACAGGAGCTCAAGGATTCAGACTGAGGATTTGTATGCAAGCAGAGACTATGCTTTCTTCTCTGGCCACTCAGACCCAAATAATCACACAGAAACTTTATTAATTACAACACTGTTTGGCCAATAACTTAGGCATATTTCTAACTAACACTTACATCTTAAATTAACCCATTTCTATTAATCTGTGTATTGCCACAAGGCTGTGGCTCACTGGTAAAAGATCCAGGGCATCTGTCTCCTTTGGCAGCTACTTGGTGTCTTCTTGACTCCGCCTACTTTCTCTCTATATCTCTGTTCAGATATCCTGCCTGGCTTTGCTCTCCTAAGCCATTGGTTGAAACAGCTTTTTTCACTGTAATCGGTGCTGCCAGAAGCAGACATGTCTTGTTGTTGGAAGGCTGCTAGTTTGTTCCTGGCTGCTCAGACTTGAAACAACCACACAGAAACTGAATTAATTAAATCACTGCTTGGCCAATCACAATAGCATATTCCAAGCAAGCTCTTACATATTAAATTAACCTATTTCTATTATTTTATATTTTACCATGAGGCTCGTGGCCTACCAGCAAGGTTCCAGCAGGCAGCTCACGTCTTTCCCCCCTGGAGGTGCCATGGCATCTCACTGACTCCACCTTCTTTCTCCCAACACTCAGTTTAGTTTTCCCTTCCTACAATTATTCTGCCCTGAGGAGGCCCAAGACAGTCTTTTATTAATCAGTGATATTCACATCATACAGAGGGAAATCCCACATCAATGTCTCACTGCCAAGAGAAGTTTAAGTTCTTAAAACATTTTAAATGCCATGTTCTGTAGGTCTTTGAAAGATGAGCAGAATACCTATCCATCTGAAATATATCTCTGTACATCTAGAAAATCTAACTATCATGACTGCAAGTTTGACTATTATAAGTGACTAGCTATTAATCTATAATTTTTAATTATATATTACATTTTAAATGAGCTGTATAAGCATAAACAGGAGTAAAAATATATATGCACAGTGTAACAAAATCAACCTTAATTTGTATCAGTAGACCAAGATCCATACCAATGCAAAGTATTCATTTCTACATCATATAACTGTTGTAAATAGGGGAGAGGAGAGGGGTGTGTTGTGTTCCCCAGCCGCCAGCCACTGGCCTGCTCAGCGGCTGGCCGCCTGCACCCAAAATAACCATGTGAGGGCGGTATTCATTTAAACTCTGCCTGGCTTATTATCACTAGCCTTTTCCCGGCTAGCCCTCACCTCATAAATTAACCCATTATAAAAGTCTGTAAGTCACCACGTGGTGACGTACCGGAAAGGTCTAACCTGCATCCATCTGCGATGGTGGCTCGTGGCGTCTGGCTCACTTCCTTTCTTCTCCACCCAGAACTTCCGTTCTGTCTACTCCGCCCACCTAAGGGCTGACCTGTCTATAAGCCAGGCAGCTCTTTATTCAACCAATAAGAGTAATACAAAATACAGGAGAACACTCCCACATCATATCCCCCTTTAAATGAAAACAAACATTCATAAGCAATTATTTTGGGAATTTGGGCATAGTTTTCTCCAAACTGCTTCCTGTTGTTTGTTGGGTAAGGTATTTTTAGATATTCATAGAGACCTTTTGGGAGGTCTTGTTCTATTAAACCACATTAACCTGGAAGGCATCCACAGGCTCTGATCCTCTGGAAACAAAAGCAGAACCTCTTTTCCAAAGTAACATCCTTAGACTCAAAATTTGAAATCAAGATACTTTTATGTTGGTTTAAATTAGTAGCCCCCAGAATCAAATTTCTCTCTGCAGTCAAAAAATTTAAAGAAAACACAGAAATATGTGTAATCCAGACTCTCTGTGTATATTCCATCTTGTTTTTTTTTTGTTTGTTTGTTTTGTTTTTTTGAGACAGGGTTTCTCTGTGGCTTTGGAGCCTGCGCTGGAACTAGCTCTTGTAGACCAGGCTGGTCTTGAACTCACAAAGATCCGCCTGCCTCTGCCTCCTGAGTGCTGGGATTAAAGGCATGTGCTACCACCGCCCGGCAGTATATTCCATCTTTACATGGCTTATTTTTCTTTACTCTTTAATCTATGACTGTACTCTTCTATATTGCTTTTCCTGTCTCTTTAAAGACTTTCTTTTTACAACTGTCTTTTTCCTCTATCTCCCAAGCCTACATACATTTTTAAACACACTGTGTCTCATTTAGAGGTCTTTTACGTCTGGATATGTCTTCTTGTGTGTATGTAATCCTTTACTGACAAGGAGCATTTTAAAATGGTAAGCAGTGTGGTTGCGGTGGCCCTGGATGCTGGCTCCATCTCTGTTGGCCTTCTAATACAGTCAAGGTACATTTACTGCTTCTGTGAGCCATGCTCTCTGCCCTAGCTCTAGGGATGTAGTGGGTCTGTGTCTCCATTAAGCAATTTGTAACACACTGATCACAGACCCTATTTAGGTGCAGGATCTCCTGAAACAGCCAGAGCCATGCATGCTACCAGCGCAAACCAGGAAGCCTTCCCTTAAAGATGCCACACAGTTTTTGTGCTAATACTGAGTCAGGAAGGCTTCCTTTAAAGGAGCTGCACCTCTGCTTGCCTCTAGCAAACAGAGTTCACCAGAGAAAATGTTGCTATCAAGAAGTTGTGCTTAACTCTGTTCTTTTGTAGCTAGAATTTCTTCCTAAGCTCTCTCAAGTTTTATATGAATGTAGTTGGCCCATGTTGGTGCACCATTTGTAGACAGAGACTGTACTTGCTTTTCCGGCCATTCAGACACAAATAATTACACAGAAACTTTAAATTACAGCACTGTTTGGCCAATAGCTTAGGCATATTTCTATCTAGCTCTTACATCTTAAATTAACCCATTTCTGTTAATCTGTGTTTTGCCACAAGAGTGTGGTTTACTGGTAAAGGTTCTAGGAGTGGCTGTCTCCTTTTGCAGCTACATGGCACCTCCTTGACTCCACCTACTTTCTATATCTCTGTTCAAATTTCCCACCTGGCTTTGCTCTGCTAGGCCATTGGCCAAAACAGCTTTATTTATTAACCAATGGTAATAAAACATATTCACAACATACAGAGGGGAATCCTATATCATTTGTAGAGACAGGATCTTTGCCCATTCAATTTGAAGATTCATAGAGACAGGATCACCCTTTTAGTCTGAGGAAAGAACTAGTGACTGACTGCTCTGCTTCTCTGGTCTTTTAGGATTAACCCCTATATCTTACTCCGGGTTTTTATTAAAACCAATTAGAAATTGTGCTACATTTGGGTGAGCTTATCAGTGACCCAGCTGCTGTAAGTAACTGCTCCTCCATGTTCCTGTAAGGAACACCAGTGTATTCATTGGTTCGTCCAGGTAGATGTGGGTGGAATCATTTCTTTGGTCTTCAGTTGGTGTCCCATCTGGGATGATAGATGTGCATGGCTCCCCAGGGGGGAAAATCACAAAATACAGATGGAAAACAAGACACAAAGAAAGAAAGAAATCACCCAAGGTGATTTATTAATATTTATATTTATTAATATAAGTCATAGGAGGTAGATTGGAGTTTGAACAATCTTGTGTGATTTCAGTATCATTGAACTATCTCAGCCTTTACTGTAGTTAAAACATCATTTTTGCCTGAAGAGATAATCTAGTCAAACTTTCTATAAATAAAATGTGTAGGTTGCAGGTGTAGCTGAATGGTACTAACTCTGAAGGACAAACAAACAAAAAACAAGCCTTGTATGCTTTAGCAGAATGTTTATTATATTACACAACAAAATTCTAAAATGAAGAAGTCTTTCGAACTGGCCAGTAAGACTTGCTTCTTGCTAGCTCTGAGAACTAATTACACGGTTTCATTTTAATTAAAACATGATTCCTGAATTAATAAATGTAGGAAGGAGGCCATAGCTTCAGACATTGTGTTGAGAAATAAGGGTTCTTCCCACATAATTGCTAATCCAGTCAAAATAATTAGCTACTCTGGTGTAAACACCTGGAAATTCTGGTTTTCCACAGTTTTCACCCCAGCTCACAATGCCCCAAACGTAAGTCACATTGTTGACATCCTTGCAGACCAAGGGACCACCAGAGTCCCCTTTGCAGGCATCGATGGACCCATCATCGGTACCTAAGAAAGAAAACCACAGTTCCTTCCATTTGTCAGGGCCACCGTGCCCCTTTCTACCTCTTACACTGATGCATGGACAGACTTGTACTTTTCAAAAGAAACTTCCCTGACAGGAAATAGCGGGCTGCCCCAGGGTCCCTCTTGGAACTGCAGATTGAGATGCAGCATAGGAAATAAATAATTCCCTAAGTTAGCATAGTCCTCTTGCTTGGCATCTGTGCTTGACAGCATTGTGTAAGGAGACGCAGTTGTAAATTGGAAGTGTCAAAAGCAGACTGATACAATGCATAGCCCAGGTTACCCCCTAGGCACTTACCCGCACATTGCATTTCTTTTTCGTGGTAGCGGCCTGGATAAAACTTTGAACAGTTGCCTATCAGCTTTACTTCGCCCCACCTAAGTGAGTAGACTTTTTGGTTATCTACACAAAGTGAGAAAACAGACATTTAGAAGCCACAAATGAGAAATTAAATAAAAATGGTTATAACTTAGTAAAACATTAAGAAAATACATGAAAATACATTACTAATTACTACATATATTAATAATTGAGGATACTTCCTTAGCATATTTATGTCATATTCTCTTCATAGCCTTAGTTTCTACAATTATCTTTCTAAATTTCAATGAACAGTGAAGGAACGTGTTTGAAATCACAGTTATTTAGTAAAGAGTGAATCATATGTGCAGTCCTAACCTATTGCTGGGTTCGGTAGGGGCATTGCATAGACGGCAGTGATGGGCCTATCTCATGCACATTTCCTTGAAATTACTATTGGGGAGAAAGCAGCCTTGGAGAGGTTAGAAGTCGAAGCTGTCAGTGTATACATGTTCCTGTGCTTGAGGAAGTAAGCACCTATTTAAGTGCTTTCAAGCAGTGAACAGGGAGACAGAAGTTCCGTCACATTTTTTCAGTCCTGAGGATCAAACCCAGGAATTTGCCCATGCTAGACAAGTGCTCTAGAATCAAGTGACAGCTCCTGTCTTGTGTGGTCCTTCTGACAATGGCGTTCTGAGCCCAGCAGGCAGCCCTTCCTGGACAGATACTCACTTTTCTGTACTTGATATTTCTCTGAGTACTAGAGTGTCTTCCACACATTTCTAACCCCAATTCCACCCCCAGAGGTAAAGCATATACCTTTCTCTCGACCCCATCCAGAGATGATGCATGTGTGATTCGGCTGGAATAGATACGGAGACCATGGGACACAGGCAGGGACAGAATTAGGGAGCTCACATTCTCTCTTGCCCGGAGATTTTTTCATTTCAATCAAAGCTATGTCATTTTGGTAGGTGCGTCCGCTATAGTTTTGATGGACAATCACTCTGTTCACCTTCTGAACTTTCAACTGAGAGTTAAGTTTCTGCCAGTCTAATAATGCCGTCCATACTTGGTAATGCTGATATCTGCTGGGTCTGTCAGAGGAAGCAAAGGGAAGGACATATAGCAAGAAAAAGGTATGGATTTTGATACTTCATCTTTATATTCTTCCATTTGAAGGATGATTTTCAATTTCTGAATGTTTTTATCCTTGTTGGTGTGAAGCTATATAAAATTAAATTTAGTTAGGGCAGGATTTGCTGAGTGGTAAATGGAGAGAGTGATGATTCCCCAACTGTTCCTATGATCTCATTATCTAACCTTTCTAAATAATGAAGTATGTCACAAAATGGATTGTCCATAAGCAAAAAACTTGAACATTTATACCATCTTCTTAAAGTATATGTAGCACAAAGAGAACAGATTTTATCTTCTTATAACAACTCAGCCAATCACAGCACAGTTCAACAGCAATGTCCTGTGAGATGTGATGCTTAGATGTTTTCATACCTAAGTGTTCCAAGAGTGCTGTCTTCCTCGCTAATTTGGGTTGTATCATAGGCTCGGGATAATAAGTATTTCTTGAAGATTAGCTCTGTTTATATGGCTTACTGGGTACATATCTAGTGTTTAACAACCTCATACACAAGGTGTTGTCCCGGGCACCGGGGTGCAGACGTTAGCAAAACCAGAAAGCATCTAGAAAACATGCATCACCAAATGGGTGATCACAACAATGACAAGGTTTATTCTGCAAGAAGGGAGAGGAGTGGACAGGAAAAAAAAAACTTTTAAAATTTAGCAGGAGGGCTTTGACTGAGAGCCTTCCAGAGAGATTCCATAAGGAGATAAAGGGTTGACTTGAGATCTGAGTAAAGGGCAGAATTAACTAGGTAAGAGAGTCAAGGGAGATCATTTCAGGCAAGGAAGGAATGCATGAAGGTCCCTTCACAGAAGAGAGCGATTGCTTTGCAGCATCTGAGGAAGGCAGTCCAGAGGGGCCGGATCAACGGGCAGGGGGTGGTGCCGTGTGTGCACTGGGATGTGACTGCTGAGGGAGAGGAAGGCCAAATCGCATAAGGCCTTAGATGATTTCTGTGTGTTGACATTTTGTTTAGATGCTTATCTAAAGAGGACTGCAAAGCCCTTGAATTGACAGCGGATAGACAGAGTGCATGCAGGCAAGGCAATTAGAGGCAAGTCATGTGATCCAGATGACAAGTCAAGCATGGTGATAGTGAAGGAGGTGAGGTTTGAGAAGGGAGTAGTGAAAAATTAACATTAAAGATGCCTGTGCCTGAAGGCTGAGAGTATGAAATATGAGCTTTCTTAGATTTCCAACTGTGCTAACCACATAAACAGTGTAAGACAGGAAACACTGGAACAAGACAGTATTCAAGAGAAGTGGCATATAAGCTAGGCCTTGGACATTTGGAATTCAATGTCCTCTCTCTCTCTCTCTCTCTCTCTCTCTCTCTCTCTCTCGTGTGTGTGTGTGTGTGCTCATGCTTGTGGGGGGGGGAGCAAATATATTTGCAGGTGCACATGTGTGTGTATGCATTGCAGACCAGAGATCAATCTTGGGTATTGTTCCTCAGGCACTGCCCACTTTGTTTTTATGACGAGCTCTCTGATTGGTCTGCAACTCACCAAGTAGGTCAGGCTGGCTGGCCAGCAAGCCCCAAAAGAGCTCTCCTCCCAGTGCTGGTATTAGAAGTACACGCCACTACACCCCGCTTTAAAACTCTGTAATATAGGTTCTGCAGCTTAGGACCGCGTGCTTCTATAGCAAGCAATTAACTGACTGAGCCATCTCTCCGGCTCTCGATGTAACTGTGATGGAGCCAGGAACTGTGGATGGCTGTGACTGCAGTCGGAGGCTGGAAGAAAGTCTCTACTGTGGCTGCTATTTAGTCACCTTCAAGTGGGAATTTGGACCACAGCCAACTTGAGGAAGAATGGGTAAGAGGTGAAGAGGAAGCCAAGCTGAGCACTGACCTCCAACTGTTGATGGCACTGGATGCAAGCCCAGAAGAAACCTAGCCGGCAGCTGAGGAGGGCCAGCGGGAGGGCCGGGGAGGAAGCAGGAGTGTGCTGTACACAGAAACTAAGAGAGAAGCCTCTTAAAGGAAATATAGAAGAGGGCCTTGCTGTTCCAACCCACCAGGATTTCCCAATGGGTCATTCAACACACGCTTCATCACTGAGTGTCAAGGCCACCTCAGCAAGTGAGGCCACCTGCAGAGTTGCTAAGGAGGCATTCATCTTAGTTGCAAGGAAGTGCAGGATAATGTCCTGGCTCTACTGACTGACTGGTTACATAGCTTCAGTTAAGGTATTATTTAGCTTCTCTGTCCAGTATGCTTATCTGAAAAATGGGAGGAATCCTAGTTACCCTTTACGACTGCTGAGAACACTGACCAAGGTAACCTGTGAAAGTGCCTGACCTAGCCCTGGTCTGCAAGCAGTGCTCACTAAGCAACACTGCCTTCACTCTAACGTCCAAGCCGAGGCGAGACTCCTGAGCTCTGCCCTTTTGCTAGTTGACATTGATTTGTCAATCAATACATTTGGAGGACTGCAATCCCATCACTATTATGGGCTGAATTTTATCTGCTTCATTGTGGATGTCCTGAGCCCTACTGTGACTGTATTTGGAGACAGTGCATTTAATCAGGTAATGAAGGTTTAATGAGGTCGTAAGGGTTGGGTTTTAATCCAATAGGACAGGGGTCTTCATGGGGGAAAAGAGAAGTCTCAGGCTGCATGTGCGTAGAGGAGAGGGTACTGAAGGGCACAGTGGGAAGGGAGCACAAACAAGCCAAGGGAAACTCCAGGAACTCCCAGTGCTGCGCATTGGACTCCCAGCCTCCAGAATCGCGAGAAAGTGAATCTGTGATTCTAAAGCCAGCTGGTCTGTGATGTTTGTCCGCAAACTAATACAGCCTCTCATAATGCTCCTCGTAGGACCTGTGCCCGACTTGTACTTCTCACTTGTCACATGCCAAACCTGAAGCCATGTTATGCCTACCCTGTTTCTTTGTCCTCAGAATTTCAAAGTTCTGCCAAAGGGTCCACGGTGTGACTGGCCTTCCTCTGACTCTCTGTGTGATGATTCTTTAGTGGTTGCAAGTCTGTCAGAGATAGCCTGCTGACTTCAGGGATCTTCCCAATAGCAACATGAATGCTACCCCACCTGGCACAGTGCCTTGGTTTTCAAAGCAGCCTTGAGTCGTGGACATGTGTAAAATAATTTATCCAGGCTCAGTGAGCCAGCCAATGAGGGGTCAGTATATCAGATAAATAGCATTGAGCTTTGAACATTTTCTTATTGCCTGAAACACACATTAAATTCATTAAGGGTATGTGGATTTGAAAAAGTCATCTGTGATTGTGGACTAATGACCTTGTTAAGGAAAGTCAGAGGGGATGCCAGGTTACTGTCACCCCTTAGTCATAAAACTCATAAACTCCATCATAAACTCTTCTGGGCAGTGTCATCCTAGCACAATACAAAGAAGCCAAATAAAGTCATTCGGTATCTAAGCTCTGTCCTCATCAGGACACAGTAGGTTCTGCGGGACTGGTCCCTACAGCCCAGGTCATGAATACCTGAAAAATACCTCCTGATAACGGAGTAGAATAATTTCTCATATAAGCTTGTATCTATCACCCATTGCCATCTCTATCATATATTTATCATGTTTCATGAAATCTAAAACACACTGAAGACATTTTTACCTGACACAGTGTGCAGCTGTCAGAACCCAGCAGCCACCGATATAAATTCCCCCACAGGTGATTCTCTCGCCGTCCTTGATTGCCACCTGCCATGGGTAGTCTCCCTGTGAGAGACGTGTGTGGTTACTGCCCTTCTACTGGATGGTGTCACCAACAGGCAGCCCCAGGACATGTCCACATATGGTCTCATCTCCCGTGAGCACACCGTGCCCTCGCTTTTGTCTGACTCAGGCCGATCCTTGGAGGAACTGAGATTGTTGCGCAGCCTTACCACCTTTGCTGGCTCCCCTCCGATCACTCTTTTTCTTCGGGTGTGTGTGTTCGTTTTGACTCCACAGGACAGTTTAGGTAACAAGGACCTTAGCCGTTGTCTTTCTTCAGGAAAGAAAGAGATTGTATCATTATTTTCCTGAAACCATTATCTTGTGGATAAACAGTCTTGGTTCATTCTCTCTCTCTCTCTCTCTCTCTCTCTCTCTCTCTCTCTCTGTGTGTGTGTGTGTGTGTGTGTGTGTGTGTGAGAGAGAGAGAGAGAGAGAGATGTTTATACAGGTGCATAAACACATGTCTATTTGAGACTTTGAGACAAGACTAGAGGTCAAACATCAGATGCCTTCCTCAATCACTTTCAAACCCATTTTTTTTAGACAGTCCCTCACTAAACCTGGGATTCACTAATTGGCTAGGTTGGCTGGCCAGTGATTTCCAATGATCTGCCCGCCTCTTTCACCCCTGCACTGCAATTACAGACATGGACCACCACCGGACTTTTTACATGGATGTTGGGCTCTGAACTCAGGTTGCTCTACTTGTAAATAGATTATATATGTAATACACGCATACGTAGCATATAGTATAATATATATAAAATACGTGCATACATAGTTTATAGTATATATGTGGTATGTGCATACATGTTATATAATATATATGTAATATGTGCATACATAGTATATAGTGAATATGTAATAGTGCATGAATGTTATATAGTATATATGTAATACATGCATCCATAGTATATAGTACATATGTAATACAGGCATACATAGCATATAATGCATATGTAATAGTGTATGCATATTATATAATATATATGTAATATGGGCATATATATTATATACTATGTATAGCAGGCCACATTCATTAGTAAGTAGTTTTGGGGATTAAACTGTACTGTTTACCTTTGGGGGAAATTCTGGCTTAGCATTAAAATTGACTTGATTCTCCAAAGTGATTCTGTCTAAAAGTGAATTTAGGATGATAGATGAGAGATGCCACATGTCCAGGAATGACTACAGTGAGAACTCAGGGTGGGTGGATGTCATATTTGGAACACATCAGAATGAGCTTATGATATAGAGCAACGTATCTTTCACTGTTGTGATTTTCACTTTCTGAAAAGGTCTCTTTTAAATATTAGGATAGCAAGTACTTTGTGTATGGGCCCATTCTGAGCATCACATATATATTTGTCTCAATGTGTAATTAGTATAATAATTTGTCACAATATATATTAATCCAGAGAGGCCATATGCCAGGGACCCTGGATGATTGGATCAGCAGGCCTTATTGGCTTCCCTCCTAGGTGAGGTGTATGTGTGATGTATTGGCCACCAAGAAACCATGGCCCAGCAAGGCTCAATGCATGAAGTTGCAAGAGAATGAATGCATAAGAAAGGAAGAAAATGGGAGTGTAAAGATGTTTCCTTTATTCTTTCTCTGTGCTTTCCATGTCATGAAAAGGTTAAAAAAAAAAAGAATTAGCTACTTTGAATGAGAAAGGACACTTCATGTTGATGGTAATTATTTTGACCATATCAACAGGAGGTAGGGTCCCAAGGAAGAGAAGCTGTGAATGAATATGGGGAGATTTACTTTGGCAAACTCTCTCACCAACCCTACAAACTGGGTTGAGGGAAGAGTGTAATGATCTCAAGTTTGTTTAGACTCTCGAAATTAGAGATCCTCATTCACTGAAGCCTGTGAAAGCAGGACAGATGGAATCTGAAAACAGATGTTGAATTCGGTAGACACAAATGGTGTGTGTGTGTGTGTGTGTGTGTGTGTGTGTGTGTGTGTGTAAAACCCTCTTGTCTGGCCTCTCTAGATTGGAGATATAAATCCTGTACTCATTGGTTTATTTAGAAAGTTGTTTACTAATTTGAGGCCCTGGAAATTAGAAGACAATATCACATGAATTTCATTTTAAAATCTCCCTGAATCAATTGGTAGATAATAATTAAGGTGAGAGGGGTAAAAAAATTAGTTAATGAAAAGAATGGAGCCAGGATGGAAAGTCAGTCTCGCTAGCTTGAATAAATCGCTGTTGTCCCAGGAACGTGTGTCTAACTCAGTTTGGCTCTTGGTGTACAGCTGCCCGTGTACAGAGTGTCAGAGACGCCTGTTACCATGAGTTAGAACCCGGAGAAAGGACAGGACTATCTTCTACTTCAGAAGATGGACTGTATGTCCTGCTTGAAATCAAGTTATTTTTGACAAAGCTAAACTGGCACAGCTCTTCTCTGTCAGGAGACACTTTCTAGAACTATAGGAATGTTTCATTTCAGAATCAGTCATTTGAACTGACCTGGCTTTAAAAGCAATTCTCAAGAATAATATGAGTTTGCTTTTTTAAAAAGCCATGGGGAAGTAGAAAGCTCCTTTTTTTATTAACTGAAACCTATATCAAAGTTAATTTTTGCTTGAGTTCATTATATATGTAATACATGCATACATATTATATAGTATGTGTATATTATATACATTATATATATATACATATATATATGCTTGGTACTAAAATGCTGGTAGAAACTAGAATAAAGTTTACTCACCTGTATCCATATTAGCAGTCAAAACTTCTGTTTCTTCAGTTTCTTCTCCTGTGATAAAAGAACAGAAAATGTAGTTAATGTTACATCTCTAGAGAGAATTCGATCATTAAAGTGACTTAATGCTGAGAATTTTAAATATTGCCCTCTTCTTTTTAGAGATAAACTCCCAAGCATGTCATCTAGCTGGACAGATAAAGATGAACCCTGTAGAAATCCCTGCTGGTGAGAGGTGTCTGTTGGTGCAATTGAGTGACAAGACTCAAGTTCTGCAGACAAAACACGCGGATCAGGAGAGAGCTTCCCCTTCTGCTCTCTCATTCCAGCTCTTTACACAAGGAAGGGAACAGCCCTGACCCAGGAGTTCAGGTGGGCCTTAAAAAGGCCACCCTACATTGCACATCACACAGTGCCTCCCTCAGGGGCCATGAACCAAGAGATATCTTCGTGTTTTTCCTGTAGGAATGGCTAGCTACCATTATGATCTGGGGTGCAAAAGTCTGAAGATGTTTATCACAGTGTGCTGGTGGGGTGACAGTCCATTGTTCAAAAGATTGAGTAAATCGGAAAGCGGAACCTGCACTGTGTGTAGCAGCTAGAAGCAACAGAGTAGATGAAGACAACACAAACAGAGCCTTCACATGTGGTGCTTTGGGAAAGGAAAGATAAAGGGAACATAAGATCTGCAGCATAAGGAAAGATGTGTGATCATCAGATTGCAGCGTGTGCTGGAGAAGGAAGCACACAAGCAAAATGACATGCACATGCAGCCCCACTAGAATGTGTGGTGGGAAAATGGGAAGTAGGGGTAAGAGATAAGCAAGACAGGCCTAGAAAGAACTAGTCGTGACCACATAAGAAGACCTGAGCAGTATCATGAATTAACCCCTGGCCTGTGTCACTGATGTCTGAAGCTAGAGAAGGAAGAAGGCAAGGAGGGAGAAAAAGGAGAAGAGGAGGAATAAATGGGGGCTGGACAACAGCTTCAGAGAGGCAGAAATGACAAATGAGATGGAACTCGAGGTGTTAATTGAGAACTGACATTTAGGGCAGGGGTTGATTCCAAGATGGCCCATCCCCAGGAATCCTAAGAAATTCTGAGGAAAAGCATGAATTTGTGGCATTATATGTGTTGGCGACTTGAGTCATTTTATACAAATAACTAAACAAAGAATGTGTGGGGGAGGTAGGGAAAGGGAATGAGGCAGGAGAATCTACTAAAACTTTGTTTGAAAATGTCATAATGATAGTTAGCATTTTATATGCTATTTTTATAATTGTTCCCAAAAAGCTCAAGGAATACCTGACTTATAAAATAAATACCAAAATATGAAATTTTATATATTTCTTCTGATGGCAGCTTCTTTAAAAGCTTGATTTTGAGGGGAAAAGAGACAAGAAATGTAGTATGAGGGGTGCGGACTGTGTTCCCAGCACCTGAAAGGAGCGCTAGCCCTTTGTCCTGCCCGGCTCCCGGCCGCTGGGCTAGCTTACATTTGAAATAATTACACACTGCCTGGCCATTAGTTCTAGCCTCTATTGGCTAACTCTCACATCTTATTTCAACCCATTTTTAATAGTCTGTAAGTCACCACAAGGTAGTAGGCTTACTGGGAAGATTCAGCATGTCTGACCCTGGCGGCTTCATGGCGGCTCTCTCTGAGCCAGTCTTCTTCCCAGCATACTGTTCTCTTTTCCCCACCTAAGTCCTGCCCTATCAAAAGGCCAAGGCAGCTTCTTTATTAACCAATGAAAGCAACACAAAATACAGAAGAACCCTCCTGAAAGGTACTGAGCAAAGGCGCCAATTGCAGGGCAGTACCCACTGTGTGGGTTTTTCCCCCATTGATGGGGCTGAAAGCCTATCATAGTGAAGAAAGACTATGCTAGCTAAACTAATGAGAAAACCGGGGTCTTGCTTGTCCCTGCTCATATCATACTCAGGTCATATGAAATACAGGAAGACAGTTATCACCTGCTTTTTGAGGATCCCAAGATTTTAATAAAAGCTTGCCTGGATTTGAGCGTGCAAGGCCTGAAGGAAAAGAGAACAGAAAAGCACAGTTTTAGCACAGTGAAGAATAACTTTTAACTGGGGCGAATAAACCCCATACTATCTTATTACATATAACTCCAAACTAGAATTATAATTTCTTATTAAAAATGAACTTACCTTCATGAATTTGAGGATGTCTGGTTTCTAAAAGTAAAACAAAGCTTAGCATAAAGAGATTATTTGTATTTAAGTAAAAAACATACAAATCATTAATATTTCAGAAACAATGTAACAAGTTAAAATTTATAGTAACAAAGGGTTGAAAAAAGAAGCCAAATAGCATGCCACTTTATCTTAATGTTAGTTCTAATAAGATTTTTATCTTACATTTAAACACATAATAAGTTCACTCCAGCAAGAGAATTGTTTTAAGCTTTAAAAGACATTAGTATTTTAAATACACCTGCACAATACTCAAAAGGAAGCCTACTATACAATTATATGAAGTTATAATTATTTTTAACTTTCACCCATCAAGAAATGCCCAACTTGACACAAACTGAGATTTTCTGGGAGGAGGGAATTTTAAGAGAGAAAATGCCTCCGGGGGATTGACCTGTAGGCAAGTCTATGGGCATTTCTTGATGTGGGAAGGCCAGTTCACTGGAGGCAGGGTCACTCCTGGGCAGGTAGTCCTGGATTAAAAGAAAGCAGGCTAAGCAAGCCATAGAGAACAAGCCACACAAAGCACACCACTAAACAACTTCTTCCAGGATTTCTTCAGTTCCTGCCTTTGGGCTTCTGCCTTGACTTTCCTCAGTGATAAAGTGTGACCCAAGAGTTTTTAGGGTGGAGTAAACTTTTTCCTTTCCAAGTTGTTTTTGGTCAAGGTATTTTATCATAGCAATAGAAACCCCAACCATGACAGGGAACTTGTAAGAGGTAAACGCAATCCAGAGATGATGCAAACTTGCTTTGATTCAGTGATTTTGATCTGGCCACTTACTAGTCAGTAAGTGTATTAGTTATACATCTCTGCACTCACTTGCTCTTTCTCTAACAGGGAAACAATTAAAACCATTTCTGGAATCTAAAGGTAGCACTCATCCCAAAGTAGGGCAATTGAAGTAACAATGATATTTTACTAAGAATATAATATATTGCAACAAACAAAGGAACAAGCTGGCAGTGATCATGGCTGGCAAACAGCGGTAGCTGTCATTACAATTGGAAGCCAGTTCCCAGGGGATCATGCTAATAGTGTATGGTTTCCACATAGGATCCTTTGTGATGAAAAGGGCTGCGATAGCAAGTAGGCATGAGGAGATGCCTCGGCTACGGTCCTATTGATGCGCTTCCCTACGGCTACTTAAGGCTGTGATTTGCCTAGAGAGGAGTTTCATCCTCCAGGGTTCAACAGCGAACTAAAGCGACCTCACACGTTTTGGATTACCTTTACAGTCGCTCTCGTCATCTCCTGTAATGCAGTCCACTTCACCATTGCACTTATACTGGTTCGGAATGCAAACACCCGACTTACAATGGAAAGCATCATCTTTGCAACCTGTGTAAACACAAGCAGAAGGTATTTCCACTGGGCAGAGGCAGTAGTTCAGTGGCACCATGGCTGTCTAGCATGTGAAAGGCCCTGGGTTCAATCCCCAGTGTGTACACACTCATGTGCAAACATGCATTATGTATATACACACACGCATGCCACATGCATGCACACATATGAGATGAGATCTTATGTCTAGTAATGAAGCTATTTTGGCACTTAATCAGAATAATGAAGGTGGGGGATCTGAAAGGCGGATCCGTCCCTACCTGTGCAGCACAGCTCGTCACTCTGGTCCCCACAATCATCGACCCCATTGCAGACTCTCTTCTGAGGAATATGTTTTCCATTCACACACCGGAAGGATTGATTTGTCGGAGAATCTGTAAAGCAGGGGTTATCTTTGTGAAATTTATTTATAAATTTGTGATATAACAGTCTTAACATATTACAGGATACATGGGAAACTAATATAAAAATATGACTCTAAGAAATGGTATAAAGGAGTGGGCATAATGGCACATTCCTCTAATCCCAGCTCTGTAGAGGCTGAGACAGAGGAATTACTGCAAACCTGAGGTCAACCTGAACTAAACAGCAAGATCCCTAAAACAAAAGTAAGTTAATATGTTAATTAAAATTAATAAAATGAAGACTCAGCCTACAGAATGGAAAAATATTTACCAGTTATACATATGATTAATTTTAACACAAAAACTTATATTAATTTTGATACAAAAGATTAATGTCTAGCACATACAAGAAATTTTTTTGAAAAATCAAGAAAACAAGCAACATAATCAGAAAATGGGCTATGTACAGAGAGATCTCAAAAGAAGAAATTCAGATGGCTAATAATCACTTTAGAAAGGGTTAGACATCATCAGCCATAGGAAAATTCAAACTAAAACTACTTGGAGATCCTATCTCATCCCAGCAGAATGGCTATTAGAACGAAGACAGAAGCCAGCGAATGCTGGCGAGAATGTGGGGAAAAGGAACCCTGGCTCCTGGTGGGAAAGCAAACTGTGCAGTCACCGTGGAAATC